>VMDO01029114.1:0-23054 GCA_007922755.1 Pedetes capensis
AAAAAAAAAAAAAAAAAAAAAAAAAAAAAAAAAAAAAAAAAAAAAAAAAAAAAAAAAAAAAAAAATTAAGTACCTGCTATGGTCTGAAGGTTTCCATCACCCTCCCCCACCTTCATATGTTGTGACCCAGCCCCCATAATAGTACAGGACATGAGGTCATTGGGAGGTATAAGGTCATCAAGGTAGAGTCTTTGTGAATGAGATAGTGTCACTTTAAAATAGTAACTTTGCACAAAGAAGCCCAAGAGAGGCCCCTCGCACTCTCCACCCTCTGAGGACACAGCTAGAAGCTGCCATGTACGAGCAAAGGGCCCTCACCAGAGATGGGTCCTTTGATCTTGGACTCCCAGTCTCCATGTTCCTGGGGCACTTGGGTCTGGGAGTCCCAAAGCGAACATTGGTCTTTTGTGTTCAGCATATAGAAAAATTTATATCCAACACAGAAGCTGTAGAATAGAATACAGGCAGAGCTCCTTGTGAAAGGTAGCACACCTTCAAGATGGGAAGGTGGCGTGCAGAGAGGAACCACTGCTCAAATCTAAATGTAAATGTGATTTTTACAGTGGAGCTTGAGTCTTCACGGGAGAAAAGAAACACTTCACACCTGGGTTCTGTGTCTAGAATGGGTAAGTGGGTTCTCTAATGCCATCAAAAGAATGGGCTCAGAGGCAGATGCTTCTGAAGACTGAGAATCTAGGCAGCTGTTGGTCTCAATGTGGGAGCTGCCACACAGCATGGTGTCTGTCCTTTACATCATCACTCGAGGTTGAATGCTGGAGTCCTTCTTTACCCCCTTCCTCTCCTTTTGGCCTGCTAATAGCTAAGCTAAGCTGCCTAACATCTAGAACTGTGAGAAATAAATGTTTTTTTCTTATAAGTCATCTAGTTTACAACGTTTTATCATAGCAGCCCAAGTGCACTAAGACAGCACATTTATGAACACTGTATCATTGTGTCCAAAACTATCTGGAAACTTAGTTTTCTTCACATAACATAAAGATGAAAGATAATGATCTTATATTTTAGTATCAGCTTTATATTTAAATATCTTAGATTGTTTAATGCCAGTAAGTACAAATGAAGTAAAACCCACATCATTCATATCCAATAAATTCAAAATATCATGGGCCAGTCACTTTCTTCCCTTCTTTATTACACCTTGGAGAAGTTTCCAGAACATTTTGGATCCTCCACATTAAACCCCTTTATTTAGACTCTTCTCACTCAACACATCTCTTGCCCTTTCTTCTCTCAATTTTCAATGCCAACAAATGTCACAGGTAACGTGAGCATAGCTCAGCACTGACAGAATCAGAAAAGACACCTTAGATATCCTGCAGTCCAAGCAGTGGTAGTGTAAGAAGAACCAGGTGACTTCCCACTGTTTTTGTTTGATGTCACCTTGCAACAGGATCCTAGTCAACTCAGCACAGTAGGAAAAACTTAGCAGTAGCCCCCAAATAACTTGTTTACAAGCATTTGGCATCAAAATGAAAAGTTGGCTAGACAAGTCACTTTCAAGTAAGAGTTCAACCTATAGAAAACAAACTATCACACACAATAGCCTTGGCTTATTAGCATTTACTCAGTGATTTTTAAAAATGCAGTGAAAAATCTGCCTGAAGGACACTGACCATTAACTGGAGCCATTATTAGGTGAATCTGAATTTAATAAAACTGATTTTTTGTAGCTCTAAATTCCCTATTTTATATAACCCCAGACCTGTCATAAATTACCAAGGCTGTCCTGAAAGCATGGCGCTTGCTCTGAGCTCCAGCAGCACAGAAATCCTGGAAAGGACATTTGTGTTTCTCTTACCGAAAATGGTGATCCAGGGAACCTTCAAAGCTGAAGTTCCTACAACTTGACCCAGTGTTGCAAAGAAGTCCTTGGACAAAGGGCAGAATGCCCCGGTTTGGGAGATCCCGAGGCTGCAAGTAACCTGGACAAAGATGCAAGGAAGAAATGAGTTCATGCACTTGCAACCAGAAGTAGTATACCTACTGAGTTAGGATCATAATGTTTAATACCAAATTATTATATTATTCACTCTGTTAGTAATTTAAAAATTACCAATAGTATCCATCTGAAGCCACAGCACTCTGTATACTTTATAGCACTCCCCCAGAGTCTGCAGTCACACTTGGAGGCAGAAGAGCTGTATGTAGCTGCAACTTTGTGTTTCACTAGCTTCCCTCTTCATGGAGTGGCAGCACCTCTGTTTTACAGCCTGCTCTCTGATGCAGATCTCTGCAAGTCATTCACCAGTGGGAAGAATAAGAACAGACATTTCTTCCCATCTGTTATAAAAAGTTAGAAGTGTGAGCAAGTTTTACGTTTAAAGCCAGCTCTGGTGGTGCATGCCTATAATCCCAGCACTTCGGGGGTGGAGGCAGGGGGATCCATACAAGTTTGAGGCCAGCCTGGGCTACAGAGTGAGACTCTGTCTTAATAAAAAAACAAAAAAAAAAGTTTCAAATTTAGTGTTACTTGGATTCTTAAATGTTTAAGTGTAGTTGCTAAGTGCTATATAACATAAAAATGTTTTTCTATACTGCATAAAATTAAAGAATTTCAGAACAAATCACTACAATGAGCTGCTTCCTTCAGTACAGTGCTGATGCCATGTGCCCCAATGCTTTCTGCCCTTCACACTCACAGATGGACGGGAGCCTGGGGAAGCTGATAATAGCAGGCAGCTCAGGAGTTGCTGGTCTATCTAGTTGTCTATATTCTGTATCTCATAAAACCTTGGGGACAGCCTTTCCCAGAATGTCTATTGTGGTCTGGGAGATGATATCACTCTCCAGGACTTAAAGACCTGCTATGCCCAGAATGTAGCACAATGCTTTGCACATAGAAGACATCCACTAAATGTTTGATGACTGAATCAATAAACAAATACACATGAATGCATGAATGAAAATGAATGAATGGGCTTTTCTGCTAAGGGGCGTAGAGTTCCTAGCACACACCTGACTGAGTGCTTAGAATAGAAGACCAGAGAGAAGCTGAAGGTCCTGGAACAGGAGTGAAGAGCATGACTGTATCTCATCTCTCTCAGGAACACATCAAGAATGGCGGCCACCAGAGTGAGTTCTTGGGTTACCAACAGATCAGGAATGGCGTCCACAGCAGTGGACCATTCGGTGTTCCCTATGCAAAAGCCAATCACGTGCTTTCTCCAGTGTATTATACTAGTCTGGCCCTCCCACAAGCACCGTAAGAGCGTAATGGGCATTTGATATATATTTGTTAAATGAATAGATAAAATAATAAAATATATAGGAATCCAGAAAAGCTTTCCAGCTCTTCTTAAATGAGATTTTACTAACATGGCCTCACTGTTTCCAGCAATGCATAATGAGGTCCCCAAAAGGCAAAGCTATTAGGACCATGCCTTCTTCTATATGAAAACTCTAATATAACTACCAACCTATTTCAGATAAATCTCAACATCTGATAATCCTTTATTCACATAAATTTACAGACTCATCCACATCATACATATTTCAAGCAGCACTGTCAGATAGACGCAAAACAGTTCATCATCTCTCAACTGGTGTTGCTATTGAGGTTTCAGATCAGATAGCCACATTTCTAGAGTAGAGGAAGTTATCACTCAGTTCACCAGGGCATCACCATCATTGCTGCTGTCACCTCCCACCATCTCCATCCTCACCATCCTCATCATCACCACCCGCAGTATCAGGTTGGGAAAATGAAATGTACCTCCCATCTTTTTCCTTCTTCTACTCTTACTAAAGGTGTAACGGCTGACATACCCAGGCCCAAATTGATTCAGGTTAGTTGAGAGGATAAATGGGCTTGCTAAATTGAGCAAAAGTATAAATATCACTCTTTTTTTTTTAACAGTGTTATTTGAACCTCAGCCCTTGTGCCTGCTAAGCAAGTGCTCTACCAATGAGCCACACTTCTAACCCATTTATTTATTTGTTTGCTTGCTTATTTGTTTAGAGACAGGTTCTTGCTAAGTTACTCAAGTTGATTCTGGCCTCAAACTTTCAATCCTCCTGCCTCAGCCTGCCAAGTCGCTGGGATCACAGGTGTACACTGTGGCATCTGGCAGAATATCATTCTTAACAGGAAAAAAATCTAAACTGCCTCAGCAACATATACCCCAAATGTATTGCTGTTGTCATAATGGAAGTGTGTCCACTCATTCCACTTAGACTTCAATGTTGACAAAGAACAAAGAGAGATATACTTTTTATCTGCAGGTTTGTAATCCGAAAATTGTACTCAAAGTGAAACTTACAAGTATCTCTGTGCCTGGGAGGTTCTTGAAAACGAAGTATAGTCAGAATCATGAACAGGATACATGGCCAGAAGAACTCAGCAAGGGAGAGGACCTGCGAGAATTAAAAATAAAAAAAAAAAAATTCTTGAGTACACTGCAAGGCACTGCCATGCTTCCATGTCTTAAAGATAGTGAGTAGAGAGGCCCGGCCAGGAATCCAACCATGGGCCTCACACATGCCAGGCAAGTGCTCTATCACTGAGCCACACCCCAAGCCTAACTCTGAATTTTCAAAGTTAAAAGAAAAGAGCTGCCATTGATATATGAAATTTGAGAAAATAACATTATCCATAAGGTATAGCCAATGAAAATTAAAAGAAAATCCTCAATTATCCTAGATTCTTCACTTGTTTTTATGGTAGATAATCTTCCTTTACTGACGTCAGCCCATGTTGTTGTTGTTGTTAGGTGCCGTTGAGTCGGTATCCGACTCATAGCCACCCTCTGTACAACAGGGGAAACGCCATTGTCAGTGCTTCTCTGCTGTTCATTGGGTTTTCAATGGCAGATTGATTTTGGGAGGGGGTTGCCAGGTCCTTCTCCCAAGCCTACAGCTTCTGGTGTTCCCAGGCGGTCTCCTGTCCAGGTACTAACCAGGCCCGACCCTGCTTAGCTTCCGAGATCTGACGGGATCGGATGCCACAGGGCTACAGCTGCAGGCTGACGTCAGCCCATATCACTTCACAAATACAAAAGCATATATACACAAAGCAGGTAAGGCATTGAATAAATTCACACACAAATACTAAACGCCTGTGAGTTAAGGATGCTTAGTGAGACACTGAAGAGGGTTTGTTACTGCTCTAGACTCCAACTCATGACACTTCGACTAAGATGTACCTCGGGTCCCTTTGGCTTCTTAACTCTAACCTGCTGTTGCCATGCCCCCCCCCCCCGCCCCCAACTGCAATCCGTGCCTGTGAAGTGCAGCATGCAGACCTGAGTGTGACCAGGTGCACATGTGAAGCCTGAAACAGTCAAGGCAAGCCAGGCGGAAGAGTATTTCAGTCCCTGGTGTAATTCAAGAAGAAAAGAAGTTGCCCTCTTTGAAACAGGTTACCAGGAAGCATTTCTTGTGCCAAAAAGTGCATCACCCTGAGAAGCTCTCTGACAAAGGGCTGAATCCCCGGGTCACACACTGTGATGCTGAGGAAAACCATGCACTTGAACCAGAAAGGTTGAGAACATTCAAGGGACAGAAGGAAGGTGGATGTGATTGAAATAGGAGATGTGCACGTATGGAAGCCGTACACAGGGAAACTGATAATATGTATAATCAATATCCACAAATAATTATAACAAGAAATATTCATTTTCAAAAGAATACTCAGGGGACTATAATTCATGTCAATCATTTTGGTCATTTTCTGTAATATTTTAATAATTTGTTGGCGTGTTGGGGTAGGAGGTGGTAGAGAGGTTTCTGTAAGTAATTCTGGCTAAATATAAATAAGCAACATAGAAAATATACTGTACCTCCTATTAAACAGTGATTTGATAGCTTTATGAAAAAGTAACCCAAATTTTGGTGTTTTTTTCATTCCTTTTTATTTTTAATGAAATATAGCTATTGTCTTAAGACAAAGAAAGAAAACAGAAAATGGTTTATACACTCAAGACTCATAATAAGTTTTAATATTACAAATAAACAAACACATGTATGGCTATGAAATTTAGAAAGCATGGAAAGAATGCAACCATTTTCCCACAGGATAAGTATCTTTGTTTTCTTAGTTCATTAAACAATACATGTGTAAGCATAACTAAAGCTGTATAGACAATTATATCAGTGCTTATAGTTTTACCTCCTTGTTGCTTTTTTCTTCTCAGTACTGAGGGTGTTGAACCCAGGGCCTCACACATGATAGGCAAGTGTTCTAGTAGCCATTTATTTTTTAATTTTTATTTTGAGGCAGAAATTGTATTTTGAGGCTCAATTGTACAAGCTGCCCCTGGCTTCAAACTCAAGATCCTCTTGCCTCAGTCTCCTGAGTAGCTGGGATTACAGGTGTATGCCACATCACCTGGCTTCTACAGTAGAATATTAAGCAGTATTTAAAAGCAATAAGGCAGCCAAGCATGGTGGCACATGCTTGTCATCCCAGCAATTTGGAAGGCTGAGGCAGGAGGATCTTGAGTTTGAGGCTAAGGCAGTCTGCACAACTTAGTAAGAATTTGTCTCAAAATAAAAAATTTAAAAAGGGCTGGTGTACAGCTCAGTGGTACAGCACTTGCCTGGCATGCATGAGGCACTGAGTTCAGCCTACTAGTACAGAAAAAAAAAAAAAGAATATTTAACCAATCACCTACTTATGGAAATTGCATGACTTTATGTTTAGGGGCCAGGTTACACAAGTTCTCTTTTCATGCTGACTTTTGTTAAGTGTATCTGTGAGGTAACATTACTAAATGAGATGACTGGGCCAAAGTACACATGATTTTTAATTGAAGTTTCGGTTTGAATAGATATAATTAAAATCCTCTGCTTAAGAGCTAAACCAATCATCTTTCACTCCAACCACACTCTAAATAGCACCTAGGATTAACAAACTTAATTTTTGTCAAACTTTTATCAAAGATTGATATGATTTACAAGAATATCTTTTCATTATGAGAGTTAACCATTTTTCCTAAGTATATAATAATGCCTTATCTATTAACTCCTTGTTCTTATGGGTGCCCATTTTTCTATTAATTTGTTGTTTCTTTTAAACTACCATATAAATCATCATTTTCTCTTGTTGATTAAAGAATCCAGCCCTTTTTTGGCCTTTGGTACTGCTGGTGTTTTCTCTATTGTTTTACTTGCCTTTTTAATTGTCTAAATCTTTCATGTCATCAACTCAGCCACTTCTCACTTTTAGTATCTTTATTTTATTTCCAACAGGTAAAGACAACATAATTATTAGGTTTTGGAACATCAAGGGTTCTTGCACATGTCAGTCCAGGTCTAACATTTTGTCAAGAGTTAATACATTTGTTGTTGAGTTCTCCTTTCTGCAGTTAGGCACAATCTGTGCCTGATAGGTGACCCCCCAGGCAACTCAGCCCCCACCTATGTGTAAAAGAGAGAAAGTCCACCAATCAGACTCGAGACCACAAGGGACCTGAGACCCCCTCTGGCACCCTGTTGTGAAACACCACTACAGCTGCTTTGGCTGATAATGGCTCTCCCAATTTCTCCCTCATCCCTGACCATCCATAAAAACCTGCCCTCAGCAGCCATGAGAGGCTGGTACATCTTGGCCTCAACCTCCCCATGTACCCATGGGGAAAATACAATGAAAGCTAATTACCACACACTTAACCCTCATGGGTTTTTCTCAATTTGTTATCTGCTAATTTAAACAATAATTTAAAGGATTCTGCCAAATTAAATTAGTGAAGCTACAAATATTTATCACTCAAGGCTTAAAATCAATGGCAAATTTCTAGTTTCAAATGAGAATGACATTGTTAGAATGTAGAGTCTTGTTGTTTTATCATTGAGACATTCCTCTGGGGTTCTTAAAATAAAAATAGAAGCCCAATTAAGCCTAAAAAAAAATCTCTCAGTGTTTTTGGGATTTTTTTATTTACAAGTTGGTCACTGGGCCCTTTGTAAAACGGAAGTAGGAGAAAAATCTTCCATTGTTCTGAACTTGAAGTTACTCCATTCAAGAGGGAAGTATGGAAACCACAGAGTTCTGCTGTGTCATGGTCCACTATGAGCCCATGACCACCTCCTTTCATGAGATCATTCCTTCTCAGGGATGTCAGAGCAGCCTGCCCTCTTTGTCACATTTTTCCATCATGGTTTTCTTCTTTTGTGTCATTATTATCTTTGACTATTGCTTAACATCTTATCCCTATGTAATGGGAATCCCCATTCTTACAACTTCTCTCTCCCCCCTCAGGACCTCCAATGCCAGCTG
The DNA here is from genome assembly GCA_007922755.1 of Pedetes capensis. Lineage (NCBI taxonomy): Eukaryota > Metazoa > Chordata > Mammalia > Rodentia > Pedetidae > Pedetes > Pedetes capensis. Next base: position 8,237 of record VMDO01029114.1, read on the forward strand.
CTACATGCCGAGATCTGGCCAATGTGTAACATGGCTTCAGTGCTGCCCAAAGCCATAAGGAGTAGGTGCTTCCATGGGCTATTCTCTGAAGGAAAATAATCATCTGTTCCAACTATGAGTGCTTACAAAATGATGGCCATCCTTCCAAACCACCACAAAGCTCTCTGTTCTTCCAGCCAAGAGTCCTTGCATGGACAGAGAAGATGGCGCCGGAGAGAAAGGGGAGCTGTGCCAGTCGTTGCTAGAGGAAGAAGAGAAGAGCAAAGGCAAGAAGAGGAGAAGAAAAAAGAAAGGAAAGAGAATGTGGCACATTTCTCCCTAGTTTTATTCCAACTAGGGCACACCCAGGGTGTGATATCACCCTGGGTAGCCAGCTCTGGGGACCCACTGTGACTTTGTTTTATAAATGGATCAATGGCTTGGATTAGCATGTGGGGCCCATTAGAAAACATCCTTCCAGTGTCCTCAGAGATGCATGTGGCTTCAGCCACCACTACAGAATAGCAGGAGTCAATTTCAATCCTCTGTCCCTCCATATTGCCTGCTAGTGCCTGAGCTAAACTGCCTATCAGTGTGAGATCACCCACACTCATACTGGTGCCCTGAATGAGGTTTTTAATCAATATGAGATCACCCGGACCCATCCCCATGCCCTGAATGAGATTCTTCAAGCACAGAACTGAGGGAAACTGAGTCCATGCTTGTGGAGCTTCCTCACACAATCCTGGTGCAGTCACAAGCTCTTGTTCTCCCAGTACATAATCTTCATAGTGACCAGGGAAACAGATCACAGTGTGCCAGTTTGACACCTGGGAAAGCATGAGCATAATTATTTTGCCTGGTATCCTTGAACTAACTTGTGGTGGAATCTGGGCAGATGTTCCAGCCACCAGAATAAACAAGTAATTGTCCAACCCACTTAAACAAACCAATCCTCCGGACCAAGTTTAAGTCCATTTTTAAAACCTCCAAATGGCTTATGCAGCAGGTGATTTTGGTTATAACTGAAAACCTCAAAGGATGAACTGCTTTGGTATAAAAATTAAATGGTAAATGAATTAAGAAGGAAAAAGTCTCCTTTGGGGGGAAAAGCTAGTCACAAGATCACTTGGCTGCAAGAGGAGGAAAACCTCATAATGAGATTAAAATATCAAGGAAGCCGAAGCAAAGTAGGGGATTAGCTTGTTGTCCTGGTCCTTGGAAACAAAGAGCTTTGTAGTAAACATGAAAATTCTATTGTGTCGGTTGCAGGCATTTGGATCCCTTGGTGCCAACCTCTCAGAAGAATGGACTTCCCAGAAGTATTTTGAGGTCCTTGTTGTTAAGCACTGCAGAAAAGGCAGTCCAGTGTTCACACAATAGGTTCCAATAAGCTAGCCGAGAGTCCAAGCCAAATGCCTCCTATAGTTACAGGCGATGTGCCTACATGCTCTGCACTTAGGACCCAGGGCCTCTAAAGATCTTTCAACCCAAGTCCAAAGTTCCCTCCTCAAAGGAAAGCTTTTGCAAACCTTTATGCTAGTTGGATCCTGAGAAAAAGTGATGATCAAAATCTTTATTTCTTTTCCTTCCTTTTTTACTTTTTTGTTGTTTTTAGGTGCCATCAAGTTGAGTTGGACTCAGTAACCCTATGTACAACTGAACGAAACACTCCCCAACACTTGCCTTGCCATGCCCAGCACTATTGACCGTGCTTCTCTGTCTTTTTTTTTTTTTTTTTTTTTTTTGGGTTCTCGGGGTTGTACCCAGGGCCTCCCCCCTGCATGCTTTGCAAGTGCTGGACCACTGAGCTGCACCCTCAGCCCTTTTTTTTTTTTTTTTGAGACAAGGTCTTGCTAAGTTACACAGACTGCCTCTGGTCTGAAACTTGTGATCCTCCTGCCTCCACCTCCAGAGCTGCTGGGATTACAGGCATGCGCCACCGTGCCTGGCCTTCTCTGCTATTCTTAAGGTTTTTCAATGCTTGATTGTTTTGGGATTGTTTTGGGAGTGAGCTGTCAGGTCCTTCTCCCATCTTTGCAGTGCTGGGGATCAAACCTAGGGCTTCAGAGAGCACAGAGCAGCACTCTGCCAACTGAGCTAAACCCCAGCCCCATTGTTTTCCTGCTTTCCATTAAAAATGACTTTTTAACATTCATTAAGCAATTATTTAGAACTTAGTCTGTCCAGCACTGAGCTAGAGACTTTAGCACTAGAGAGATGAAAAAGGAGTAATTTCTTCCCTCATGGACTCAAAGGAGATAGACAAATAATCAAAGTGAAAATCGAACCCTGACAGGAGAGGCGTCTTGGTACCATCTTTCCAGAACTCAAAGAATCAATAGGTTTCCAAATTGTAAACATGCACACTCTGACCCAAGGATTCCCATTCATTGTATTTTTCATTAGGAATCAATTGAATAAACATCAAAAACATTTACCAACATTTGATTTCAACATTAGGCTCCTGAATTTGGATTTGTTTTTAAAGAAGATAAATTAAAACTTCACACAATAGCCAGGCATCCTGGCACACACCTGTAACACCACTAACTACGGAGCAGGAGAATACCGAGTCGAGGCCAGAGGCAACCTGTGCAACTTAGTGAGACTCTGTTTCAAAATAAAAAAAATTTAAAAGGGGGGCTGGGGATGCAGTGGTAGAGCACTGACTTATCTCGCCCTGAATTCAACCCTCCAAAATCAAAAAAAAAAAAAACAGAAAGAAAAGAAAAAAAAACCCACAAACCTTACACAGTACTCAAAAGTGTGTAATAACTAGATGAAAATCAAAAATAGAATAAGTTTAGCCCCAGCAAAGTCATAATAGCACAGACTACTAATCAAACTGATGGGAATAAAGTAGAATCCCACAATTTTGAAGTATTAAGACCCATATCAGAAAAAAGAAAAAGATGACATTATATGATGTGCAAAATAAATATGAACAACAAACATGAGAAAACAAAAAGAACAAGACAGAGGAATGCAGGTAGAGGATCCAATCACTAGCCCTCTAATTATTCCATTGGAAAAGAACTTGATGGGTAACTGGTATAAGGGAAAATAGATATGAGGAAAAGTGTCTTAATTATTGTATTTACTTATTGATTTTTGAGACAAGGTTTTGCTGTGTAGCCTAGGCTGGCCTTGAACTTGAGCCAATCCTCCTGCCTGGGCCTCCCCAGGGCTGAGATTACAGGTGTGGGCTACCACACCTGGTTCCCCAAAGATCATACTTACACAAATCTCTCAAAAGGAAAATTAAGCCTTAATATACCATCATATACATACTAATTTTGCAAGCATGGGCCACGTAGGGCCACAGAGAATCCAGCAATGGACACATCCATTGGCATCACAGGAACTGTCCATCCCTTCTGAAAAGAAGCCAGTGAGCAGGCGGCATGAACCATAGAGACAGGCAGAAACTGGAGTTCCCTTCTAGTTCAGCCATGTAACTGTTTAAAATTCCTTCTATAGCCATTAAAATATGTCTGGAACTTCAATAATATTTATTACAACAAACGTTAAAAGAATGGCATAGCTTGACAACTGGGACAACCCTGGAAACAAGAACAGCACCCCCAACAGAGCAGGTAACAGGTTCTCACCTCCACCTGGAAGCTGGGGTGCAGACCACACAGGCAGGTGTGTGCCGTGATATAGATTTCAAGGCTATGGTAGACCACGCCCAAGCCCACTCTATGGCCCAGTAGCTCCTGACAGCCATGGAGGCCACCCCTCTGCCCCCAGCATGTGCGAGAGCGCCTCCTCACTCACCTTGCTCGGGAGCTTCTGGTCCTGCTTCACCCACACTGGTTTTCATCCAGTAAAAGGGGCAAGCATTTGTTCAGGGCTGTTCCCAGGGGGAACCAGGAGGGGTAGGAGCTTTGCCTCAGATAGAACCAGCTCTCAGCCCACGCCTGGCTGCTTCTTCTCCAACAGACCCCAGCAGGTCACTTCCCATCCCCGTCCTCAGTGAAATGAGAACAAGAAGGGCCCTCATGCCAGGATCTGGGAAGACTAAGTTGAAGACCTGATCTAAAGTTCATGACAAGCTGGGAAAGAAAGGACATGTGGTCACCAAAGGCCTGGCTGACATGACAGAGAACAGGTGGAAGCCACTGGGGCAGAAAGAAGGACCAGGCTCTCGCCCCTCACCCCCCACCCCGCACACGGTGCACTATTTAACTTCCTCCTTGATTCTTTGTAGCAGCAACTTTGGCCAACACTCAGTGGTGACTCCCTACATCTGGAGCATGGCACCCTGCCTCTGGGCTGCCTCCCTCTCAGCCCTAAGGAACAGTCATTTTCCAGACAGGTGGGCACTGGCACACACAGGTGCCATCTCCAGGGCTCCAGATGCCAGCCTGAAAGACAACAGGTGCTGGCAAGGCCCTCTCAGAGCAGCCATGTACCCGCATTCCATGGGATAAACCCCAGTGCCTGGCACAGGCAGCCATGGGAAGACCCATGTGGGTGGCACCTGTCAGGGGTGGCCCCTGGCCAAGCCACCAGTGGGCAGTCAGGGAAGGAAGTGTGGTGAAAGGAGGGTTTATGGAGTGCAAAAGGCAGAGCGGATCTCAGACAAAGCTCTCCGTGGAAGGCACCACAGTCTCAAGAGGACACAGCAAGCATGCACTGTAGTCTAGCGGGCTCCCCAGAAAACAGCCTCAGCCTCCAAAAGACACTTATCGAAGCGCAAGTCTTGACACTGCCTTTGCCTCTGATCGCTTGAGTTACTGTCAATGTGAGGGTTTGTGTGTGTGTGTGTGTGTGTGTGTGTGTGTGTATGTGTGTGTGTATGTTTTGTTTATTTGTTGCTGTTTTAACCTTCTTTGTCATTGAAACACCCAGGCCTATGTGGACCCAGGTCAATAATCACAGGAGGGAAGGCCAGACACTTCCCATGTGACCCAAGGCCACAAGCAGGCAGGAAAAGCCCACTGGGAGAAGAAAGGCCTTTGTTGCCTGTGCTCTACAGACACCACATAAATGCAGCCATTCTACATAATATCTCCCAGACACACAGAGCCTCTGGATGGTCTGTCATTTTCTGTCCCAGAGGCTGGTGACAATCTCAGCAGAGTCACATGGAGAGCTATTTTTGTTTTTTCTTCTCTTCCATCTAGGCAACAATCACACAGGGAAATAAGAAACCACATTGGGTACACAGTCCCTGTCTCATCCTTCAGAAGGTGAGACATTCTTACACTCAGGCCACCACACAGGACACAAGCGAAACTCTGACAGAGACCCTTTCTTTCTGGAGGAGCGCCCTCTCTGCCCTTGTTTGCAGAAGCATTTTGCTCTGAGAGAGGGGGAAGGAGGAAGACAAAGCTGAAGGCCTAGAGGCAAATTAAGATGGATCGGACTTGAAAGGCACTGTGATGCTTGGATTATGAGGAGGAAAAAAGCAAACAACCCCAAGCAGCCTCGCACAGGCCAGGTCCATGCTCTACAGACACAAAAGCACGTTTGCTTTTCAATAATCAAGAATTACATCTGATTTTAGAAATGGAATAGCAACAAGAAAATGCTGGAAACCAAGCCACTGCTCCCTGGACGGCTCCTGGCTCTGCAGACTTTGGGTACCCCCATCCCCTCGGCTTTGATATTTCAATTTGATAATTGAATAATCAATTTCTGCACTGCTTTTTCTCGATCATTATTCTGGGTAAACCAAGACACAACGAAGCCTCCAGCAGTGGCCTTATTGCAAGCCCACAGTGTCTTCCACAGGGTCCAGGGAAGGGTGAGTAGGGGTAGCCAGGGCAGCCCAGGCCAACCCTGAGGACTCCGCAGGCTCCAGGTGAATGGCAGGAAGAAAGATCACCAGCTCTGCCTTCTTGTGTGTCAGAGTGGAAGCTGGATTGCTGCTCAGTGTATTGAGGGGCCTGCAGTCAGAGCTTGGGTTATCATAGGCCACTGACATGTGTGCTGTGACATGGCTTTGGCCAGACAAAGGCTGGCACTAGAGTCGCCCACATGGCCTGGTCACAAGATGTGGGCAGCTTTTGGGAAACTCCTGGGAATACTGAGTAATTCCAAGAGCCCACCCTGCACCGCCAATCCTGTTCAGCAGTTCCTGGCTCTACAGCTGTGAATCTGTGCGCAGGGCTGTCTGGAGGGGAGGAGGGGTTGGCTACTGGGAAGCAGAAGAGAAAGCTCACTGGTCAGCAGGTTACCTCTGAGAATCCCCCCCAGGTCCCCCTGCTGACTGAGCTCCGGGGTGTCCAGCACCATGCTCACGTGCAGTTCGGTGAAGCACCAGCATGCCACGGGGAGGGGCCTGGCCCTGCCACAACAGTGTCTCAAGCTGAGCAAGGGCCAGCAGGCTCCAGCCAGTGACTCTGCCAAGTCCTGCATCATAGGACAGTGCCAGACATGCCACAGGAAGGATCTGGGTAAAGCCTGACCTCTGGCCATGCCCTGGAGTCCCATGGCCCAGGCCCTGCCACAAAAGGACACTGAGAGCTGACCAAGGCCAGCTGAGGTCCTGGGACTGTGCTACTGGTCAGGAGACCAGTTGAGGACAGCCAGTGTATGAGCACCTGTGGGGTTCCACTATGCCTGGAAGATTCAGTACTGGATGCAAATCTGTACATCAGAATAGACCACGGACCCCATGTCACACCACTGGCCTTAGAAGGATCCCAGCTGTCACCTCAGGAAACTGACAGTCAGAAGTTAGCAGAGGCCTGGGCCTCAGCCATGTCAGGCCCTTGGGAAGCCCTAGTGCTGAAGCTCAGCTCCCCACCCAGGGAAAGGAAAGAGGCTGAGGCTCATCCATGGCAAGGGGAGATTTGAAGTGTGTTCTTAGGAAGGCTGTATTCTAGTGACTGTCTCTCCTTTGACTCAGGTGAAGCAGAACCTTTCTCCACATGGAATCGTAGCACCCAAGGCCCAAGTTGTGCTGTGTAAGAGTCCCACATCACCCACAGCATGGTCTGTCTCCTAAGGCAAGAGATAGATTAATATAGATGGAACCCCAGCCTGGGCCAGGCTAACCCTCAAAGGCTGAACAGTCTTCCCCTAAAACTCACATGGTGAGGTCTTAGCCCCACATCCCATGATCCCCTTCGGGCACAGGCCTCCAACGACTTAAACCAGGCTCTACCTCTTAAACTTTCCATTGCCTCCCAGTCGTGCCATGCTAGAGACCACACTTTTAACACACAGGCCTTTGGGGGCATTCAGGGTCCAGCCTACAACAATGAGCTCATATGAAACTGTACTTTAGTCCCTCTTGTATTGGTCAGCTTCTGCACCTCAGTGACAAAACACCAAGAGAAACAACTTGGAGGAGGAAACGCTTCACTTTGGCTCATGGTTTCAGAGGGTCTGCTCATTTGTAGCAGGGGGGGTTGTGGCCAGGGAGCTCGGGCAGAGTGGCAGGAGCCTGCAGCAAAGGCTCTCCACATCACAGAGGACCAGGAAGCAGAGAGTCAGACCACAACCAGGGGCAGGTGCCACCTGCAAAGACCCACCCCCAGTGACTTACTCCGGCCAGTCAGGTCCCATCTCCCAAAGTTCCACAGCTTCCCAAAACAGTGTCACCAGCTGGGGACCAAGCATAACACCCCTCCACCTCCCCAAGTCTCCAGCAGGAGGGACCAAACTCAAACAGCTGTGTCAACTTTCACTAATGCAGTAAGTGATCAGAACCCTACCCTGGTGGGGGCAAAAGGTAGGAGGGTTTAGCAGGCACCAGAGAGGAAATTCAGAACAGGAATGGGGGCTTCAATGGATGCAGGAGGTGCAAGGCACCTGTGACCTCAAGAAAGGTCATTGCTGCATGATTTGAAGGGCAGGTTAGAGGACAGTGCCATTCCTGGTACACTGGGCCTGGACTCAGCCAGTCCAGTCAACATCAAAGCAGAGGGGATGTGGGTACCCGAAGTCTGCAGAGCCAGGAGCCGTCCAGGGAGCAGAGGCTTGGCTTCCAGCATTTTCTTGTTGCTATTCCATTTCTAAAATCAGATGTAATGAATTTGATTGATCTACAGTTAAAATGAAATATAAAAATAGATATGTAAATTCATATGGAGAAGCCTAGCTCACAGCCCTGGGTGTGTGCCAGTGTTGAGGTTACTCAGGATCTCTCCGTGGACACTCCTGAAGGCATTCTCACTCCCTGCCCCCAATCAACTGACCCCAGAAACTCTCCTCCAGGAAACTTATTCAAGAGAACTGATCCTGAAGAAGATATCCCTTCATACATCATGACATTATTCACCACACTAAAATCTAGAAGGCATCTTAATACCCAACATAAAGAAATGGTCGAATAAATTATGTGCATCTAACTGAAGAATCCCTTGGAAGCTAGGATGGCTAGACTGTGCCTTACATGTTTTGGACATGTCAGTAAAGACTAATTCCTGGAGAAAGACATATGCTTGTGAAAGCAATGGGTCAATGACAAAAAGGAAGATCTTTAATTAGATGGATTGACACAGTGACTGCAACAGTGGGCTTAAACATAAAAAATGATCATATATATGGCACAGTATAGGGAGTGTTTCACTCTGCTGTGCATAGGGTCGTTATGAGTCACCCAGCTCAATGCCACCCAACAACAGCAAGGAAAGAACTATTATGTAATATAGCCATCAGCTAGAAAGAACGTGTTGCAACTTTTAATGTGTTGAACATAAACGTTTAATGAAAAAAGAGGGCCTATGATTTTACCTATGTAAAAGTATTGTATTATGTATGCCTGACAAGAAAAGCACAAAGGCAGCAGATAAATGAGCACAATGGAACTTTTGCTGCTTTTGAAAAAAATTCCCAATCATTATAGTGCCACTTATATAAAAATCAAGAGAGAAATGACTGGTATTAAAACAGATATAAAATTGTGCTTTTATATAAACTAATTTTTTTCCAAGACAAGTAGAATTTTATCAATCTATAAAGCTAGGGATGAAGATGGGTACTACTTATTCATTTGCTATTTTTAATTTTTCTCTGAAGTTTCCACAGTAAAATGTATTTAAAAGGATCTGTAATCATAAAATAATAAAAATGAAAGGATTGCGTAAGTAAATGTAAAACCGACAAGCTTCCCTTCATCTTGCAAACAGTGCCTGGTTCTTATTCACTAAATAAACATTTAGTGAGGCAGTTTATTCACTTGGTAAGATTGGATTTTCTCCGTCTGTGCCAACACTCCATTTCCATAATGTACAAACAAAGGATTTACAGATTATCATTGGAGAGCAGGAAGAAGCTATGGAAAGTAGGTCATTTTAAAGGCATTCCCTGAGGGGTCTGGTCTGGATATTTCCACTGCAATGGATTAAGAGATGTGAGCATACTTGCATCGCATCTCCCGTGGATTCTGTTCTGACCAGGTCATGCAAGCTGGAAGCCCAGGGCTGTCCTTGCCTGTTGGCAGCCACGGTTGGCGTCCTAGGGTACCCCAGGCTCCCATGTCTAACATGCCCATGCCATGGCCTGACAGGGAAACAGCTCTGACCCATAAGCTGAGTGCCTTTGTGGGCACACTACACACTCTGTTCGATCCTTGCAAATAAGCTCATCTCACAGGGAGGCAGCGCAGAGATGCTTCCCTAGCTAAGTCAGGCTGAGCTGGGATGCGGACCCAGTCAGACAGCTCAGGATCTGCACACAAACCCCTCCTGTCACTGACTCTGTTGTGGTGGTGAGCGGGGCCCCCATGGTTACCCTTGTACAAACACGCAGGGACAGGTCCAGGACTTTCACCAGAAACAGGCTCGTTAGGTATTCATTCTCACCTCTGGCTGATTTTCTCAGAACTGACAACAGCCCCGTGAGAGCAGCACACATTTTTGTCTCATTCTTCTAGCAGAGAGGCAATAAATACCATAAGTTTGGATTTTAGTCCTTCCTTTGCTCATGCCATAGATGCTCACTGCACCCCTGCTCTGGATGCTGGGGACACCAGGCGCCTAGCCCAGGAAAGCATCCAGTACTCACCGATCTTACAGGGTCCTGAGGCACCTAACAAGCAAGCAAATCTGTGGCATGTGACCGATGCTAACTACTAAAGAGAAACGTTAGAGGAGGAGGAAGAGAACACAGAAGATACCATCTTAAATAGGCAGTTATCAAATCAATCAATAAAACATTCCCCATGAGGATGCTAGCTTACAGCAATAACACCTATGAGATATTTAAATAGCTCAGGTGTCCAGCACCCAGGGGTAGGTAGTCTGGATAAGCCCCCCATAAGCTACTGAAGTTAGCCAGTTGACATCTATAAAAGAGAAAGAATAGTGCTTGGGAAAGCAGCTTTCCCTGGGACATTCTTTCATGGGAAAATAGACTTATTTCCCCCAAACAAACTTCCCTGCTCATGAGAGACGCTGTTAGTAAAAGGAAGCCACCTGTGAGGCAGCATGGCACTCGCAGTTCATTAAGAGCACACTCTCACCTGTTCACACCTGATCTTTACACTTTTGTACAAACAAATGTTCAACTGAGATTATGCTGATCCTGATGTCACATAAAAACACGAAACCTCCTTTAACTTTTGCTTCATTATACGAAAGAGAAGAAAGACATTCTGGCCAAGGATGCAGTAAAATGCAATTCAGTACCAGCTACTAAATTCATTCCAACAGGAGAATTTGTCAGTAGAAAAGCCTTACATTGTTAAGTATGAACCTTGAAGTCAGAATGTAGATGTCTCATTGTAGCTCTGCTGCTGAAAATGACATTTCCAGGTGCTAACGTTTACCCAGCAGCATCAGGAATAAAGAGCAAATAATCAGAATAACAAGCAATTAAGCTCTCTCCTTTAATTAAAACACACACTGACGGGATTTTTACTTAAAAGTTTGCACAAGTTTGATCTGAGCAACTCCAATCTGCTTAGGAACGCCTTGCTGGTATAAGTTGAATACAATTGTAAAAAATGTGAATTAACACTAAAGCTATGACATCAAAAAAATATTACTGAGTAGATGGGTCATGCGAAGCCACGTTTATGCCTTTGTATGGCCTCATGCTTTAGAATCAGTAAATATTCTCTTTATGCATGAAATATGTTTGATGATTTGTTCCTTAAACAGGAGGATTTACAACAAATGCTCAAAACACCAATTTTCAAATTGCAGTAGTTCAAATTGCACTTTTTAAAAAAATCTTTTGAGGTTTTTTTCTAAATTAGCCCTTTCCTGATGAGATTCTATTGTCTTAATATTGTGGTGATCACTACAGTTCAGCTGCTTTGGCCCTCTGGGCAGGTTCAGACGTAAAGCACCCCAGTTCCCGCGGGGAGGCAGGGACCCACAGGCAAGATCAGCTCCTGGTCCCTGTGCAGCCCTCACCAGATCCCTGTGGAAAGCCAGGCAGGTACTCACCGGATGCCGCAGTCTGCACAGCCAGTTCTTCCAGAGCAGGGCTTGGAACTGGCGCCCAGCGGGGCCCATGCCTGCTGCAGGCTGCTGGTCAGGAAGTCAGTCTCGGAGGTAGGCGCTTATATCTGCCCGGCCCCAGTGAAGGCATGTTGCCAATTAGTCAATTCCAACAAATGTGGGTGGTGCAAGAGAGGTTACCAGTGGTGGAATAAAGCAGGCATCAAATGTCCCCAGCGCCCCTCCCCATGCTCAGCAGCCACTGAGAAACCTTATCTTTTCACAGCTGTTCCGTGTTGGGGAGAGCTGGCTTCCGGGAGGCTGCCTTGGGTCCCTCATGGGCATAGACACAGAGCTTGCCCACCCTTTCCAAGGCCGGGGCAGAGAGGAGCCAGGCCCATGTCTCACATTGGCCTCCCTTTCTTCCTGATGTTAACTGGATGTAATTATCCTTCTTCTTCCCTGAAACGTCAACTGTCACACTGATTTAGCAAAATATGGCCATTTTGGTGGTCCCCTGACAGAGACCTGGAAAAGAAAAACATGGAAGCTCTTAGTCTTCGGAAGTTGCAGGATGCATCCCCACTTCATGGTTTCCCCTCACCCATTTCCCCCCAGAGGCTGTAATGTATGATTCATAGAGCAGGCAAAGCAGGGATAGCAGCTTTCTGGAGGGGGTAGAGGTGGGCCCAGTGGCACTCAGGAAGGCTGGGGTCTCCTCTGAGCCCTGTGTGACCTCTGCTCACTTAGACTTTTCTGACTGGCCAATGAATTCAGCTGGACACTGGTTATTCCATTGTCCTGGAGGCCAGGGACTCCTGAGTTCCTGCGGCCCCCTATTGTTGTCAGGACATTAGGCAACATGGTCTGGTGGTCTTCAATTTCATAAAGCAAGTTTCACAAGCTTTGAATGCTCTATACATGGCTTTTGCAGCAGGAAATAGAAGCACGGGCACCAGCAAAGCAGTTGATTCAATTATTCTATAAAGATATATTTTGAAAGAACATCAGTATTATTTTTTTCTTATTTTTTGTTTGTGGTTGTTAGGTGCTGTCGAGTCATGTCCGACTCATAGCAACCCTCATAGTGTTTTCAATAGCTGATTGTTTTGGGATTGTTTTTGAGAGTAGACTGCCACATCCTTCTCCCATTTTTGCAGTTCTGGGGATCAAACCCAGGTCCTCAGAAAGTCTGGAGCAGAACTCTACCAACTGAGCTAATGGGCCACACTAGACTGAAAGCCATTCCTTGGTGCAGGGGCCCAGCACATATCAGTGGGTTCATCCAATCCCTATTGCATAATGAAGAATCCTGGCCATGGTTCTCCTTGCAGATAATACTTAGAATACGGTACATCACAGACGGTTGGCATGATTTTTTAGAAACTCAGTATAAGGGAAGTTCCCAGGCACAGAACATGCCCACTTTGTTTCCAATGCAGCCATTTTCTGTGCTGTGGTGCCAGTGTCATGTCAGGCACACCCCCCATTTCATTCCTTGCTTTCAAGGAATGATGCTGTGTTAGGGTACTTAGAGAAACCGAAGTAGTGATTGGCTGGCTGATTATAAGGAATTGATTCACTCAATTATGGAGGTGGGTAAGTCCCCAGATCAGCAGGTAAATCAGCAACTTAGAGACACAAGATATGGTTCCCAGCAGCCTCAAGATCGAGGGAAAGCCGATGTTTCTACTCAAGTCTGAAGTCAGGAAAAAAGCTAATATTCCAATGTGAAGACCATCAGATTGGAGCTCTCACTTATTCAGGGAATATCAGCTTCTTTTGTTCTGTTCAGGTCTTTGGTTGATGGGTGAGGGCCATCCCCAATCGAGAAGACCACCTGCTGTACTCAGTCTCCCACTTACATGTCAATCTCGCCCATAACACCCACACAAAAACTCCGAGAATGACATCTGATCAAATATCTGGGCACCCTGTGATTCAATCAAGTTGATACGTAAAATTAACAAATCACAAATCCACTCTTGTCAACTTGGCACCCAAATTGAATCTCCAAATAAAGACAATAACAAGGTCATGAATCCACCCAGCATGATACTACTGTTCTGCATGCAATGCAACCATCAATACACTAGTTCCTACCTCAGAAAAAGAGGCGCAGTCTTTCTGAGAGATATTTAATGTTTTCCCCGACATTCAATAACACAAATACTGTGGTGTAATTACATCTTGTTACATGATAAGGTGATAAGACTGGAAAGAAAAAGATATTTGCTATATACAGAAACATGCTCATAACAAAATAAGGAAATACTTATAACTACAATCTCTAGTTCTGTAACTAGTCATGTGGTCATAGCAGGTATTTATGGCTACCTTCTTCTGCTACCCATTTCATATTTCCTTTCCCTTCATCAAGTACCTAAGATTAGTTTATCTGTGGATGGGGGTGATACACACCTTCATTTCTGAAGGGTCAGAGCCATTAGCAGTCCTGTGTGGTTAGATTGTTAACATTTTCCACTGACTTTAATCACAGGCAATGGTAACAGTAAGAGATGCCCTATGGCAGTGTTCCCCAACCTTTTTGGCACCAGACTGTTTTCATGGGAAACAATTTTTCCACTCCTAGATATAGACCCAGAAGAACTATAAACAGAGATTTAAGTGTGTACATGAATGTGCATAGCAACACTATTCACCATAGCCAAAAGGTAGAAACAATTCAAGTGCCCATTCAAAAATGAATGGATAAACAAAATAGGAACTATCCATGCAATGGAATAATACTCAGCTATAAAAATAAAAAATGGAGTATTTATATATGCCCCAGCATGGATGAAGCCAGGAAACATTATGCTGAGTGAAGGAAACCAGACTCAAGTGGTCACAGGTTAAAGGATTCCATTTACATGGGATGTACAGAATAAATAAATCCATAGACAGAAAGCAGATCAGTGGTTGTGAGGGGTAATGGGAGAGGGAGATGGAAAGAAACTGTCTAATGGGGAATGAGGTTTTCCTTTGGAATGATGGACATGTTGGGAACTAAGTGAAAGACCTGGTTGTCCAATAATATGAATGTATCAAATGTCACAGAGTTGCTCACCCTAAAATGGCTGGATCTAGCCAGATCACACCTGTGATCCTAGCACCCAGGAGGTGGAGGCAGAAGGATCTCAAGTTTGAGGCTAGCAGCGGCTACGTAGTGAGTTATCAGGCCAACCTGAGCTGCCTAGTGAGACCTTACTTTAAAAAACCAAAACTTTAGATTGTTTTTTTTTTTTTTTTTTTTCTATGTTCCAACCTCTGCATAGGATTTTTTTCCTTCTTGTAATTTTGATTCAGTTCCCACATATGAGTGCGAACATGTGGTATTTCTCTTTCTGGGCTTGTGTTTGTTCACTTAAAATAATTTTCTCCAATTCCGTTTTGCTGCGAATGGCATTATTTCTTTTTCTTTTTCTTTTTCTTTTCTTTCTTTCTTTCTTTCTTTCTTTTTTTTTTTTTTTTTTTTTTTTTTTTTT
>VMDO01029115.1:0-23056 GCA_007922755.1 Pedetes capensis
ACACAAACATCAGCCCCAAACACAATAGTTCCTCTTTGTGAAGTATAAAAATAAGATATCCCTGCATGGGCCCTGTGATGTGACGGTGCCTGTGCCATCAGCCCTTTGTGCCACATTGTGCAGGGAGAGACATGTCAGGAGGATGCGCACTGCATAGGCTTCGGTTACCATCCCCTGTGGCTGTCATTTTTCAGACCACTGTGTGCAGCGTGAAGAAGCGGCCTGACTTCTCTACTTCAGGCCAATGGGAAGTGGTTACTGAGTGTGGAGGGAAAAAGAAGGTGGATGTCTTTGATGGAGTCATGGTTTGCACTGGCCACCACACCAATGCTCACCTACCACTGGAAACCTTTCCTGGTGAGTAACCTACCTGGAAGGAAGACCCTTAAACCATGCCTATGACCTGACCCCTGAGAGACAGGAGGGCTGTGGGCTGAGTGATTCTTATCTTGGGGTTAAAAAAAAAGGCTTTTTCTCTAACTATGTGTGTTCCCCTGAAGATGTCAGGGTAATTAGTATTATTGCCACTTTGGGAGTAGAAATAAAGGCAATTTGTAAGACAGAGGAAAATTAGGCATCTATCTATAGTTGTGTGCCTGCAGCCATAGCCCTGTGGCATCCGATTCCATCAGATCTCGAAAGCTAAGCAGGGTTGGGCCTGGTTAGTACCTGGATGGAGACCGCCTGGGAACACCAGAAGCTGTAGGCTTGGGAGAAGGACCTGGCAACCCCCTCCCAAAAATCAATCTGCCATTGAAAACCCTATGGACAGCAGAGAAGTACTGACAATAGTGTTTCTCCTGTTGTACAGAGGGTCGCTATGAGTCAGATACCGACTCGACGGCACCTAACAACAACAACAACAATCTATGGTTGTGCACCACATAATGACTTTATGGACAATTGTGGACTGCATCTATAATGGTGACCCCATAAGATTATAATGGAACTGAAATATGCCTGTTTCCTAGTGACATCAGAAACCATTACTCATGTTTGTGGTAATGCTGGTGTACACAAGTGTACTGGGCTGTCAATTCATATAAACTTATAGCACATATAATTGTGTACAAACCATTATACTTGATGATAAATGACTATGTTACTGGTTTATGTATTCACTATACTATCCTTTTTATCATTGTTTTAGAGTCTACTCTTTGTTTACTGTGAAACAATGTGCTGTATTGACTGGCAGTGGCCTCACATTTGTCCTATTTACTATGTCTCTTGACTGATTTATACTGTCTAGGTTTGTGTAAGCATATCGGTGATATTTGCCTGATGATGAAATCAACTTACAACACATTTGTCAGAATGTATTTCCAAAAAGTTATACATGATTGTACTTAGTTTCATAGTGACTTTAGATTTCCTAAGACTCACAAGAAAGTCTTTGTTCTTGATCAGCATTAGTATAAATTAGGAATTTTTCTGCAATGGAAGAAACAAAGAGATGTTGAGTTTCTAAGGAAGATTTCATCCTTAAAGATGAAGCACTGAAAGCTTGAAGCACTCAATTTCAGTCTTTGGCCTGGATTTTCATTTTAAAATATACATTCAGCAAGCCGCGGTGGCACACTCCTCTAATCCCAGCAACTCTGGTGGGAGAGGCAGGCAGTTCACAAGATCCAGACTAGAGGCAGTCTGTGTAATTTAGTGAGACCTTGTTTAAAAAGTTAAAAAATGGTCTGAGGGTATAGCTCAGTGGCACAATACTTGCAAAACACACAACTGCAAGCCCCTGAGTTCAACACACAGTCCGCAAAACAAAATAACAAAACAAAACAAAACAAAAAACATTCTTTGTATACTCTAGAGGATGTAAGAACGTATATTTTCTAATTGAAATGAAGGTATTTACTATAGGGAATGAAAAGACAAGAGACAATGGAGATATTTTGACAGTTTGGACTTGTGAATCTGCAAATCCAAAATACCAACTCTTTATGATAAAGAAATCACAAGACCCTATTCTGAGGCCATGAGAAAAGAAAATAAGCAAAAATATTCAGAAAGGCAAGAGAGTAGCAGAATAATGGGAGAATATGTGGAAAGTAGAAGCTTAATCTTTACACTCTGCAAAAAATGATGTGGCATCTTATACTCATCACACAAACCATCCTTCAATAACTATTTTCACTTCTCTCACAGGAATTGAGAAGTTCAAGGGAGAGTACTTCCACAGTAGAGACTATAAGGACCCACAGAGATTCATTGGAAAACGAGTCATTGTCATTGGCATTGGGAATTCTGGAGGGGATCTGGCTGTAGAGATTAGCCACACAGCCAAGCAGGTTTGAGTCAATAAATTATTTACTTTGCTTCACTCTCACCAAGGAAGGTGACCCAAGAAACTGTATGAAAGCCTGTACATAACCTATGGGTGCCAGGAGCAACTATAGGGCTTGGTTTCATTGCCTCAGTTGGCAGCATTTTGACTGATGCTAACAGAGGACCCATGGTTACCAGTTAGAATTCCATCATTCATTTGGCCTCACAGCAAGAAATTATCATACGTCATGACTGCAGATTGCACTCATAATTCCAATTGGCCTTTGGCTTTGTTGAAGATTAAGTGTTGCTGGGAAAGGGTGGTAGGCTGCAGGATTCAGAGTGTGGATCTTCTGTTGGCCAGCAGAAGTGCTATGCTCTTATGTAAAGGAAAGTGTACTGTGGTCACTGAAAGCTTTTCACTCACAAGATCGTGGGTGGATTTTCCTTCTCATTCCCAAAATGGAAAAAAGGGAAGCCATCTAATGTTTCCAAGGACAACGTGGATTTCAAATAATGTGTCCACACTGAAGCACATGCAGCCAGCCTTTGCATATAGTTAGGTAACACAGGATAATAGTCACTCTAAAGCAGTTTCTATCTCCTTGGTTTTTTGTTTTGTTTTGGTTTCTACTTTATAGATTTTGAGTTGCAAAGAAAGTGTCTTCACTATAAACTCCTAGGACATCCTATGTCATTTTTATATTTGTGTCTTCAGTGAATGGTAACTTTACTGTCAATAGATAAATGCCTAGTTGTCCTTCAGCAGTGTTAATTGTGCTGAGCTTCTCTACAAATCTACTTCAAATTATTTTTTACATAGAAGCTTAACACCACAATTTTGTTAAATGGCTCTTTCCTAGCATCTCTGTTCCAATAATACCTCTTCTCGGGACTATTTCCATCTATAACCACAAAAGTGACTTCATGTTATTCCATGAATTAATTCCACAAACATTTGTTGGGAAATAATTATAAGTATACACACAAGAAAGAGTAAAAACATGTGTGTGTGTTTTGGTAGAAGAACCTGCCAAATATATAGTAAAGACCCATACAAGACCCATCTTTAGTAGCATTGGCTTGTCAAATGGTCAGTTCTAAGGGAGTTACATCTTACCTGCACTAGGGAGCTGTAGACTGCCAAGGAACAAAGCAGAGTAGATAGAAGTTAGGCAGCTGTGTCTGTGAATAAGACCCAAAAATACATAGGAAAACTATGCCTCAATTTAGGAGCAACACTGTCACACTACTAATGCAAGCTGAAGAAACTCAATTATTAGGAGAAGAGTGTGGCAATCCACACCCAAAGCAATCCTGAAACAATCAGCCATGAAAACACTGTGAGGATTGCTGAGTTGGAAAAAATTCAATGGCACCTAACAACAAGTTTTTGCTTTATATATTAAATCATATTTATCATAATTTGTTTGTAAATCAAAAATTTTAAATGGACCTATAAATTTTGGTGTATCAGGAAGTTTTGGTATTCTTGTGGCATGATGATTTTGTGATGTAAAAAACATCCCTTTCTTATCCTATTAATTTCATACAAGATTATATTGATTAAATAACTTCCCTTACATTGTTTTCTTATAAACTTAGATTTGTAAATGTATTATTCACTTAAAGTAAGGCACAGATGGAAAACTGATATAAGTATGGAAGCCATTAAGCATTTATTGAGTACTTCCTGCATATTATAATTTTTATAAAAACACTAATTCTCACAACAGCCTTTGACGCAATAATACAATTGACACTATTGTATAAATAGTGAACCTTTTAATTAAGTTTCCAAGACTTCACTTTACTCTTCAAAAGTCATATAGCCTGTATGCAAAACCATTTGATTCTAACACCATGTATGTTCTTTCACCTGTAACATGTAAAAGCACTTAATTATGACAGTGCTTAAAGGCACCATCTATGAGAATACATGTGTGAAGGAAAGGATTATTCCTCTGTAGTCGGGCATCTTTTCACATGAGAGCTTAAACAAAAGACCATAAAGCAATGTATGTATCTTACAACTCTGGAAACCACCTCCTGAGGGCTGTGTAATATAGAAAAAGTGATACTTTTGCCAGGAAATTGAATACCAAACCTTTATCAGTTGTGAACATGGACTTTAGCCTGCAGAGGGGATTGAAAGACTGACCTATTTTCTATAGTTCTACTAGCAATCTTAATTTTTTTCCATTAAATAATCAACAGAAAATTTAAGTACAGCCCCTGAAGTCAGTCAGATGTGGTTGGAAATTCAGCTTTGTCACTTACTACCTATATGATCTCAGGCTATATGAATCTTCTCATCTATGCTGCTTGTCTATAAAATGGGACTACAGTGGCTTCCTCAAGTTTTTGTTGTATTGATAAAATAAGAATATAAAGAACCTACCACAGTGACTTACAGTTCACAAATCTCAGTAAATAGATGTGATGATGGATATTATGTTGAAAAAAACCAAAAGATATGCAAGCTATACTTCTAGTCTGTAGAAAACATATTGGAGAGACACAAATTAAAAGCTTATAAGTATATAAGATATATATTTATAATATATGTTGTTGTTGTAGGTGTGGTCAGGTCAAATCTGACTCATAGCGACCCTATGTACAACAAAATAAAACACTCACTAACACTGTGCCATGTTTGGCACTTTATCATTGCTCCTCTGGTATTCATAGTGATTTCAATGGCTTATTGTTTTGGGTCCAAGTGCTGGGTTCTTCTCCCAAGCCTACAGCACCTATTATTCCCAGGCAGTCTCCCATCCAAGAATTAACCAGGCCCAACCTGGTTCAGACAGGATCAGATGCCAGGGTGGCATGGCTATAAACTTATGATAAATAGATGATAAATAATATATATACAAAACAATAAATATACATTTATATAATAAATATACATAAAATAAATATATAATTATGGATATATAAATATATATTGGTCTACATTTGTACCACCCTGGCATGTGTTCCCATCAGATCTCAGACATTAAACAGGGTCAGTGCCTGGTTAGTCCTTGGATGGGAGACCGCCTGGGAATACTGGGTGCTCTACACTTGGGAGAAGGACCCTGCAGCCCACACCCAAAACAGTCAACCATTGAAAACACTATGAATACCAGGGAGCAATGATAATAGTGCCAAGCATGGCTGTGCCCGGTAGTGTTTTGTCCATTGCACATAGGGTCATTATGAGTGGGACTCAACTCAACGGCACCTAACAACAACGACAGATATAAATTGATAAATAACAGGGTTACTGATGATAAGTGATATTATATAAAAAATGATATACACAATAACAGAGTTTTTGTTTTTGTGGTACTGGAATTGAACCCCGGGCCATAGGCATGCTAGGCAAGCACTCTACCATTAAGCTGCCCTCCCAGCCCAGATAACAAGATATTTGGTAGTGCAAACACTGTCAATTGCAAAAAGACTGAGGATTTTGGATCAAATGATCTCTAGTTGTTCTCACTCCATGATTCTCAATCATGTTCTACAGGCATTAAGTGCTATGGAAGTTCAGAGGATGGAGAGAGATGATTGGTGTTAAAGGTCAGCGCTGTCCTCATGGAGGATACAGACTTGATCAGGATCTTAAAAATGAATAGACTTAGGAGGATTAAGAGAGAGCGCTTGTCAGGCATAATAGCATTAAACAGAAATGCAGTGGTGGATCACAGCAAGACATATTTTTGGACAATGAATATACCAGTTTAATTGTAAGCTTAGTGCTTGAGAAGGAAAATGGCAAGGCATTTTTTCTTCTGATAGTGCAGGACTGAAAGGCCCAACTAAAGAGTTTGAACTTAATCTTGAGGAAATTGATTTTGAAGAACTGCAAGCCAGAATGACAAAAGCAAACAATGTTTCCCATGCCTCAGGTATTCCTCAGCACCAGAAGAGGAGCTTGGATCCTGAACCGCGTAGGCGACAGTGGATATCCTGTAGATGTGTTGTTCACTACTCGACTTTACCATTCTTTGTCAAAGTTGTGTGGTCAATCACTAACGGATGCATTTTTGGAAAAAAAGATGAATGAAAGGTTTGACCATGAGATGTTTGGCCTGAAGCCTAACCACAGGTATGTTCCCAGGTTGGCAGTGGGGCTGGTGATGGCCAAGGCACAAGAATAGCGACTATTCACATAGGCTAATAGTTGTTGTTAGGTGCTGTCGAGTCATGCCCGAGTCATAGCGACCCTCATAGGGTTTTCAGTGGCAGATTGTTTTGGGTCTGCCTTGGGAGTGGGTTGCCACGTCCTTCTCCCATTTTTGTGGTGCTGGGAATCGAACTCAGGACCTCAGAGACTGCAGAGCGGTGCTCTACCAACTGAGCTAAATCCCAGCCCCAGGCTAACAGTAGAGCTACCTTTACCCAGACATTAGGAAAACCCATAGAATCTGAAATCTGATTTCTACCTTATCAACCACAGAAGACCAAGATTTTCTGGCTTGAAGGTTGTCAGTCTATCATTTTCCTTGTGATAAATCATTTTTTCAGGGTTTCATGCCCACAAAACAACAAAAGGGCAGTACGTCATTCACTCATGCATCCAATAAACATTGGGCACCTGCTGTGAGCTAGGCATTACACTGGGTATGAAATACATAGAGAAAAGGCATAAAAGTAATAGTAATACAAATAATAACACCTTACCTTTTTAAGCCTGTAGCCATAGCACTGTGGTGTCTGATCTCTTTATATCTCGGAAGCTCTAAGCAGGATCGGGCCTGATTAGTACTTGAATGGAAGACCAACTGGGAACACCAGATACTGTAGGCTTGGGAGAAGAACTAGGCAACCCACTCCCAAAAATCAATCCACCATTAAAAACCCTATGAATAGCAGAGAAGCACTGACAATAGTGTTTCACCCGTCATATGTAGGGTTGCTATGTGTCAGACGCTGACTATACGGCACCTAACAACAACAACAACCTTTTTGAGGACTTTCTAGAAGACAAGCATAGTATAAATGTGTTAAATTGCATTATTTCATTTAATTCTCAAAACAGCCCTATAGACTTTTTCCAGATAAAAAATTCAGTCTTAGAGAAACTAATTTTCCCAGGGTCAACACAAGTGATAGGTGGCAGACACTAATTAGATGAAACACAACAGAATATGATAAAGAAATGCATAGACTGCAATGAGAATATAAAAATGGGTTCTTCATATAGGCAGGGAGGTACATTGTGAAAACATTTCTAGAAGTTTATATTAAATGGGTTTTTCTTTCCAAGTTTTTATTTTTGAAAATGTTCAGATCTATAAAAAAGCTGGACAATAGGAAAAACAATGGACACTTATATACCTCTTACCTGGCTTTACCTATTATAACAGTTTTTTATATTTGCTTTTTTTCTTCCTTCTTGAAAGATAGATAAGTCCACACATATATACCATGCACATATATCTAAGTACCTTATTTTCAACCATTTGTGAATAAGTTGTAGTCATTAAGTCATGTTACTATAAATATTTCAGCATGTATCTATCATCCAAGAGAAAGGGCATTCTCCTATATACCCATCGTGCAATTATCACACTTTTGAAATTTACCATTGATAAAATACTTTATCCAAAATATTGGCATATTCAAGATTCCACAGTTTTCCCAATAATATTCTTTATACCTTTTTTTCTTTTCTAAATCCAGGATTCTGGAAGGTGTCTCTCACACCACTGCATTTAGTTACCACGTCTTTATAATGTCTTAATCTGAAATAATAATTCTTTTTTTTTGCGGTGCTGGGGGTTGAACCCGGGCCTTACACTTGCATGCTTTGCAAGTGCTGGACCACGGAGCTGCACTCCAGCTCCTCCCCCCGCCCCTTTTTTTTTTTTCACTTTTTTGAGACAGGGTCTTGCTAAATTATGCAAACTGCCTCTGGTCTGGAACTTGTGATCCTCCTGCCTCCACCTCCCAAGCCACTGGGATTACAGGTGCATGACTGTGCCTGGCTCAATTCTCCATTTTTTTATGGTAGCGGGGAGTAGAACCTAATGCCTTGCACATAGTAGGCGAGTGCTCTACCATTGAGCTGCACTGCAGCTCCCTTTTATTTTTTTGAGAGTCTCACTAAATTGCAGAAGCTGCCACTGGCCTTGAACTTGTAATGCACCACTGTGCCCTGCTTCCTCCTCCTCCATCCTCTCCTCCTCCCCCTCCTTTTTCTCTCTCCTTCCCCCTCCTTCTCCTCCTCCTCTTTGTCTTTTTTTCTTCTTCCTTTTTTTTTTTAAATATGGACTTAAAAAAAAAATCCAAGGCATTATTTTGTAGAACATATCTAACTTTTGACTTTCATGGTGGTTTTTCCTTTATTATATTCAGGTTAATTTTTTTTGGCACATATACTATATAAGTGATGTATCTTCTTGGTGGATCACCTCAGAAACTCTGTGATGTCAGTTTATCCCACATTAATAAGGCAAAATTTGATCCTGTGTAAAAAGAAAATAGTAGTATCTACCAGGTTTCTCCATTATAAAGACATTTTCCACTTAAGATTAAATAGAGGCTGATACTTGGATACTTACTGTGCTGGCCAACAACCTTTGACTCTGTTATTTTAGCATGCATATCTTTTACGGTTGTGAGATAAGTTGAGATTTTATGGAATAAGATAATCGACTAGGGTTGGGATATAGCATTCTAAGTACAAAATCTTGGAAGAGGCGAAAACATGTTATGTCCTGGGTCCTGCATATAGTTGGATATATCTAGGCTATATGGTAAAGGTAAAAGAGTGATTGAATATATGTGCAGGTCCATCTGGCATGAAAACTTTTGCATGATCTGCTAGATAAAAAGTTTATAATGAAGATGGTGCAATGCAATTCAAGATTTTAAGCAAGTGAGTGACATCATCATAACTATATTTTAGAATGACCATTCTGAATATGGTGTGGAAGTGGGAAGGGGGCCTAAAGACAACTGTAATAGTTAAGGTGACATAGAAAGTAGATGAAACTACTCGGGGACTATAAAGGGAGATAGGAAAAGGCTTGGTGAGGCAGACATGTTTGGAGAGAAAGATGAAATCAGGAGGTTGGAATGCAGAACAGAGTCTACCTAAAGGTTAAAGTCAATGCAAATGAAATGCAACAAACTAGGAATAGTTGTTAAAGCGTATACTCCTGAGGCTAGGCCAGCTCTGACTGAAGATGATTGGATAAGGATTCTCAGAGTCTATTAAGATTCAAGAATTAAGACTTTTAAAAAGAAATTCCAAGAAAACAGAAACTTCACATTTACTTGTTTATTTATTTAGGCACCCTTATCCTAAGCTGTCTCTAGGAAATACTTCTTGATAGATCTGAAGTATTACAAAGTGTTCACAGAAAACTAAAATCCTAGACTGAATCACATTGGAAAGTCGCTTAACTTCTCCAGGTTTCAGTTTCCTCATCTAAAATCCTGGGTAATGACACCTGTCCTAATCCTTAAAAGAGTTAGTGTAAGAGTCAAGTAAGTTAGTGCATGGAAAAGCTATTTATTTATTTTTCATTCATCTGTTTTATTGTTCTTTAGTGAGCATACAGCATGAGTTTTATTATGGGATAATCATACAGTTAAATGGTGTATTTTGCACTTGTTCTCTCCTTCATTACTCTCCATGTTGCTCCCACCCCCTCTTATTAATCACCTACCCCTCTATGTACATTCCCTTGTACTTTTCAGTCTTGCATATAAATATATTTTCTGCATATTAATGAGAACATGCAGTTTTTGTCTGAGTCTGGCTTATTTTGCTTAAAATGATCTCCAGTTCCATCTATTTTCCTGTGAAAGATATGATTTCATTCTTATGACTGAATCATATTCCATTGTATATACATATCACATTTTAAAAATCCATTTATCTGTTGATAAACATGTAGGCTGATTCTCTACCTTTCAAATATGAACAGTTCTGCAAGAAACATGAAAGTGCAGGTGTCTCTATAGTATGATGACTTGTATTCTGTTGGGTATATGCCCAAGAGTGGTATAGCTGGATCATAGAGTTGTTCTATTTTTAGTTTTCTGAGGAACCTCCATACTGATTTCCATAATGGTTGTATCAGTTTACAGTCCCACCAGCAATGTATAATGTTTCCTGGACATTCAGACTGAAGTGAGATGAACTCTCATTGCAGTTTTGATTTGCATATCCCTGATGTCTAAAGATGTTGATCTTTTTTTCATATGTTTACTGGTCATTTGTATTTCTTCTTTTGAGAACTGTTTAGTTCAATTGCCTAAATACTTATTGGATTATTTGGTTTTTGGTATTCAATTTTTTATGTTCTTTGTATTTCCTAGGTATTAATCCCATCAGATATATAGTTGGCAAAGATTTTCTCCCTTTCTGTGGGCTCTCTCTTTATTGATTGTTGCCTTTACTATGCAGAAACTTTAATTTCATGTAGTCCCATTTGTCAGTCCTTGCTACAACTTCCTAGGCTATTAGAGTTCTTTTAAGAAAGTACTTGATTACATCTATGTGTTGAGGAGTTTTCTCTACATTTTCTTCTAATAAGGTGTTTTGTTTTGTTTGTTTCTGTGTTTTTTGCAGTACAAGGGAGTTGAACCCAGGGCCTCATGCATACTTTGCAAACACTACCACTGAGCTGCATCTGCAGCCCATTTTTTATTTTTTATTTTGAGACAGGGTCTTGCTAAATTGTGATGTCTCCTGCAATGCTGTTTCTGCTCAGGATCTTTTGTGCTTCCATACGAATTTTAGGATTTGTGTGAAGTATATCACTATAATTTTAATGATGATTGTATTGAATTCATAGATTATTTTTGGTAGTATAATCACTTCCACAATATTAATGCTTCCAATTCATGAGCGAGGGAGGTCTTTCCATCTTCAAGTGTCGTCTTCAATTTCTTTCTTTAGTGTTTTGAAATTTTCATTATATAGGTCTTTCAGTACCTTGTTTACATTTATTCCTAGATTTTTTTGAGGTTATTGTGAATAGAAATGTTGTTTTTATTTCTTTTTCACCCTGTTTATTGCTGGTATGTAGAAATGCTACCTATTTTTGAATATTGATAATTCATCTTGCAACTTTGCTGAAAGTGCTTATCAGATCTAAGAGTTTTCTGGTGGAGTTCTTAGAGTCTTTTAAGTTTAAGATCATGTCATCTGCAAGTAGGGATAATTTGACTTCTTTTTTCCCTGTTATATCCCTTTTATTTCTTTCTCTTGCCTTGTAGTTCTGGTTAGAACTTCAATTACTATACTGAATAACAGTGAAGAGGGTGGCCATCCTTGTCTCGTTCCTGACTTTAGAGGACATGCTTTTAGTTCTTCCCCATTGAGTAGAATGTTGGTTATAGGTTTGTTGTATACAGCATTTATAATGTTGAGGAATGTTCCTTCTATTCCCAGTTTCTTAAGGACTTTTATCATGAAGGAATATTGAACTTTGTCAAAGGCCTTTTCTGAATCAATCAAGATAAGATGTCATTTCTGACCTGAGTCTATTTATGTACAGTATTACATTTATTGATTTGTATATGTTGAAATAGGCTTGCATCTATGGAGTGAAACCTACTTGGTCATGGTATATCATCTTTTTTATGTGTTGTTATATTCACCTTGAAGATAATTTGTTGAGGATTTTTGCATCTATGTCCATCAGAGAAATTGGCCTATAGTAGTGTTTTTGTTGTTGTTGTTTTTGTTGTTGTTGTGTCCTTATCTGTTTTTGGTATCAGGGTGATACTGGATTCATAGAATGAGTTTATGAGTATTCTTTCCTTTTCTATTTTATGGAATATTTGAGGAGGGCAGGTATAAATTCCTCTTTATAGACTTGGTATAATTCAGCTGTGACCTCATAAGGACCTTGGTTTCTGTTTGTTTGTTGAAAGATTCTTTATTACTGCCTCAATTTCCTAATTAGTTATTTGTCTGTTTAAAATATTGATATCATCTTGATTTAATTTTGGTAAGTTGTATGTGTTGAGGAATTTATTCATTTCTTCTATATTTTGCCATTTTGGGGGCACAGTAATCTCTGATGATCCTCTGTATTACACTGTATTTGTTATAATGACTCCTTTTTCATCTTTTATTTTATTAATTTGGGTCCTCTCTCTCTCTTTCTTGGTTAGTCTGGCTAAGAGTTTGTTGATCTTATTTATCTTTTCAAAGAACCAACTTTTTGCTTTCTTAGTTCTTTATATTGTTATTTTAGTTTCCCTTTCATTGATTTCTACCCTGATCTTCATTATTTCTGTCCATCTACTGCTTTTGAGTTTCACTTGTTTTGCTAATGCCTTAAGGTGCATCATCAAGTTATTTATTTGAGCTTTCTCTGACTTTTTGACAGAAGCACTCATGGGTATAAATTTTCCTTGTAGAACTGCCTTTGCTGTATACCAAAGGTTCTAGTAGATTGTGTTCTCACTTTCATTTGATTCCAGGAATTTTTAAAATTCCCTCCCTGATTTCTTCAATCATTCAAAAGTGTGTTGTTTAATCTCTCTGTATCTGTAATGTATTTGTAGTTTCTCTTTGTATTGGTTTCCAGTTTTATTCCATCGTGATTTGATAGGATACAAAGAATGATCTTGAGTTTCCTGTACTTGTTAAGACTTGTTTTGTGACCTAAAATGTGTTTTATGTTACAAAAACGTTCTGTGTGGTGCTGAGAAGAATGTGTATTCTGCATTTGTTGGGTAAAATATGCTGTAGATGTCTGTTAAGTACATTTGGTCTATGGTGTTGTTTAACTCTAAAGTTCCTCTGTTGATATTTTGCTTGGATGATCTGTCTATTGATGATAGAGGGATATTGCAGTCAATCATTATTGCTGTTTCTGGACCTATCTCTTCCTTTGTGGCCAGTAGTGTTGCTTGTATGAAATTAGGTGTGACATTGTTTAGTACATAAATGTTTACAGTTGTTATGTCTTCTTGATTGATTGATTGTTCTTTATTAATATGTAATTACCTTCATCTCTTCTGATTAATTTTGGACTGAAATCTACTTTGTCTGATATCAGCTAAACCTGCCTTTCTTGGGCTTCACCATTTTTGGTAAATTGTTTTCTATTATTTCATTTTCAGTCTGTGTGTATCTTTTCTAGTGAGACCTGTGGCTTGAAGGCAACAAATAGTTGGGTCATGTTTTTAAACCCAATCAGTGAGTCTAAGTCTTTTAAGTGGAGCATTAAGACCATTTATGTTTAGGGTTCTTATAGAGAAGAATTTGGTGTATTGTGTGATTGTGTTTGTTTTTATATTTATTTGACTGTTTGTTGTTCTCTTCTTTTTCTGTTGTCTTGGGGTTCACCAGTTTACTAAGTTGGATGTACTTTCTTCTATCATAGTTCTCATTTGTTCTTCTCATGGGTTTTATTCTTTCCTGGATTCTCATGTTTGTATCTGTATTTATCCTCCCTCTATGTGTAGAATTCCTTTAATTATGTTCTCCAATGCTGGCTTAGTAATCATGTGTTGATTAACTTTATATTTGTCATTGAATGTCTTTATTTCTTTATTGATGTTAAAGGATAGCTGTGGTGGATGTAGTAATCTTGGTTGGAAGTTAATAACTTTTAGGGCTTGAGTTATGTTATTTGATACTTTCCTTGCATTTAGAGTTGCTGCAGAAGTCTTATTTTATTCTAATGGGCTTATTTTTGTAAGTTAACTGGTGATTTTCTCTTGAAGCTTTTAGAATAGTTTCTTTACTTTCTCGTTTTAGCATTTTAACTATAATGTGGCAATAAGCTTTTCTGGTCAGGTCTACTTGGGTTCTAGATGCCACTTGTGTTTGGGTTTCAATTTCTTTGCAACCACCTGCTATTTCATTGAATAGGTTTTCTATACTTCTAGTCTTAGACTCACATTATTCCATCTGATGGATTCTTAAGTTTTATTTCATCATGTCCAGATGTCTTGGAAGTTGTGGTCATGTTCTTTTACTTCTTTATTTTTTTGTGTTGGTATCTGAGTAAAGTATATTTTGACCTTGCCTTCCTTTCCTAAAATATTTCTTGTGTTTGATTTAGTTTGCTGGAGCTATTTTTCATTGTGTTTTTATTTGCTTTATAATGTTTTTCATTTCCATCATACCCACCTACCTTTCTTTCTCTCTCTCTTTCTTTCTTTTTTTCTTTCTTTTTAGAACTATGTTCCTTGCCGAAGTTTTCTCCCTTTTTGAATACTTTTCTATCTAGGACTCAATTGATTTTCTCATTTCATTCATCTGTTTGTTTGTGCCCTCTTTGAGGTCATTTATCATTTTTATGAGTAGGCTTTTGAACTGTTTGGCATATCCATCATTTCAGCATCATGGGCTTCGGTTAATGTGGAGCTGTCCTCTATGGTAGGAGTCATATCGTCTTGTTTTTTCATAGTTCTTGAATTCTGTTATGGGATTTTCTCATCTGTTGGGATGGTTGTCTATTCCCATTTTAATTCGGGTCTCCTTGGTGTACCGTCTTCTCTTTAGGACTTGATCTCCCCAAAAAGAGGATATAAGCTGCTATTACAGCAACAACTACAACCAAAACCATATTCTTAAATAAACTTGAATTTAATTGAAGCCAGGTACATTTTGTATCAGATATTCACATGGTCTACTATGTTAGGAATGACAACTTACAGAGAAATCGGGTTGCATTCATCATCCAAAAAGCCAGCTCAGGATCCGTCCTGAATTGATCCCATCAGTTTATAGGATATCTACATGTCTAAAAGGAATGCCAGTCAATATGACTGTTATTAAAATTATGCATCAACCACTAAGGCCACAAATGAAGAAGTGGAAGATTTGTACCTTCTCCTGCCATCTGAAATTGATCAAATATGCAGTCAGGAGGCACTGATAATTACTGGTGACAGGAATGCAAAAGTTGGAAATAAAGAAGGCTCTGTAGTTGGAAAATACAGCCATGGTGATAGAAACAATGCTGGAGGTTGCATGATGGAATTTTGTCAGACCAATGACCTTTACATTGCAAATACATTTTTTCATTAACATAAATGGTGACTATACACATAGAACTCACCAGAAGGAACAAGAAGAATCAAATTGACTATATTTGTGGAAATAAATGATGGAAAACTTCAATATCAGAAGTCAGAATAAGACCAGGGGCTGATTGTAGATCAGACCATTAAATGCTCATTTTCAGGTTCAAGCTGAAACTGAAGAAAAGTAAAACAAGTGTACAAGAGCCAAGGTATGATATTGAGTATATCCCACCTGAGTTCAGAAACCATCTCAAGAAGAGATTTGATTTGTTAGACACTAATGATCAAAGACCAGACCAGCTGTGGCAAGACATCAAAGACATCATTCATGAGGAAAGCAAAAGGTCATTAAAAAGACAAGAAATAAAGAAAAGGCCAAATTACATGTCAAAAGAGACTTGGAATCTTTCCCATGAACAATAAGTAGCTAAAATAAAAGGAAGACATGAGGAAGTTAAAGAACGAAACATAAGATTCCAAAGAGCAGTTTGAGGTGACAAAGTCAAATATTATAATGACATATGCAAAGAATTGGAGATGGCAAACTAAAAGGGAAGAACATGCTTTTCCTCAGGCTTAAAGAATTGAAGAAAAAATTCAAGCCTTGAATGGCAATAGTAAAGGTTCTACAGGGAAAATGTTAAAGGACACATTAAACATCAAAAGAAGATAGAAGGAATAGACAGTCATTATAACAAAAAGAATTGGTGAATAATTAACTATTTCAAGATGTTGCATACGATCAGGGACCAATGGTACTGAAGGAGGAAGTGGAAACTGCTGTGAAGGCATTGGCGAAGCATAGGCTCCAGGAATTGATAGAATATCAATTGAGATGTTTCAACAAACAAATGCAGCACTGGGGGTGCTCATTTGTCTATGCCAAGAGAGTTAGAAAACAGCTACCTGGTCAACTGACTAGAAGAGATCCATACTTGTGCTTATTCCCAAGAAAGAGTATCTAATTGAATGTGGAAATTATCAGGCAATATCATTTATATCGCACACAGTAAAATTTTGTGGAAGATATTGAAAAGCAAGTGCAGCTGTATATTCACAGGGAACTGCTGGAAAATGGAGCATAATATAGAAGAGGTCATGAAACTAAGGAAAGCATTGCTGACATCAGATGGATTTTGGCCAAAAGCAGAGAATACCAGAAACATATCTATGTTTTATTGACCATGCCAAGGCATTTGACTGTGTGGATCACACAAATTATGGATAACATTACAACGAATGGGAAAACCAGAGCACTTAACTGTACTAATGATGAATCTGTACATGGATCAGGAGGCAGTCATTTGAAAAGAACAAGGAAACACTGCTTGGTTCAAAGTCAGGAGAGGTGTGCGTTTGGGCTCTATCTTTTCTCTGTATTTCTTCAAACTATCTGCTGAGCAAATAATCCAAGAGGCTGGACTTTATGAAAAAGTACGTAGCATAAAAAAAATCCTTACAACTGGATTAGTAAGCAACCCCATGATAAACAGAGAAAAGATTGAGGCTGTCCAAGACTTTGTTTTATTTAGTTCAATAATCAACACCGTCCGAAACAGCAGTCAAGAGCTCAAAAGACACATTGCTTTGGAAAAAGCTGTTGCAAAAGACATCTTTAAAGTGTCAAAAAAGTAAACATGTCACATTGAAGGTAAAAGTGCACCTGACTCATGTCATGGTATTTTCACTTGCATCACATGCTTGTGAAAGCTGAAGGGTAAATAAGGGAGACAGGAGAAGAATGGATGCTTTTGAATTATGGTGCTGGATATAAATATTGACCATACCATGGACTGCCAAAAAAACCAGCAAATTCTTTCTAAAAGTGCAAGCAGAGTTCTCCTTGTAAACAAGGATGGCTAGATTGTATCTTATGTATTTTGCACATGTGGTCTCAGGGGACCAATCCCTGGATAAGGACATCATGTTTAGGAGAGTGGTGTCAGCAAAAAAAAAAAAAAAAAAAAAAAGGAAACCTTCGATTACATGGATTGACACAGTGGGTGCAACGGTGGGCATAAGCATAAAAATGATTGTGTGCATGGCATGATGTTGAATTTCCTAAGGATGCTATGAGACGGACCTTACTTGATGGCACCTAACAACAATACTGCTTAACAAATTACCTTAGGAAAGGTGATGAT
The DNA here is from genome assembly GCA_007922755.1 of Pedetes capensis. Taxonomy (NCBI): domain Eukaryota; kingdom Metazoa; phylum Chordata; class Mammalia; order Rodentia; family Pedetidae; genus Pedetes; species Pedetes capensis. The sequence goes on from VMDO01029115.1 coordinate 17,421, forward strand.
ATGGATAGAGTAGGGTAAACAAAGACATTGAAAGTTAATTATAGCCAGGGTTGAAATAATTCACATAGGAAATCAAGAGAAGAGTCAGAGGAGCGGGAAAAGAAAGAAACAGTACTGAATAGAAAAAAGGAAAAGAACACGTAGGAGGGAGAATGTTAGGGGATGGGTTAGAGAGAAACAGGAGTAGTCTTGATTTCATTGCCCAGCATTAAAAAAAAAACAAACGTATAGATCATTATATAAACATAACAAGAAATACTAATATACAATCTTTTTAAAAAATAAGCTTGAGTTTGACTAGTACTAAAAGTTTAGTTAGAAGATAGCATAGATAAGATAAAGGGAAAAGGGGGGAAACAAACAAAATGAGATCAAAAGACCAAAAAAAAAAAAAAAGTCAACAACAAAAAAAACTAAACTAAAAGAAACAATGTTATGACAACTTCTTTGTGGTTCCTCTAGTATGGGGCTGTGCCATGTGGACAGGGTTGTTGTTGTTGTTGTTAGGTGCTGTCTGACTCTTAGTGACCCTCATAGGTTTGCAATGGCTGACAGTTTTGGGATTGCTTTGAGAGTGGATTATCACGTCCTTTTGTTGTTGTTGTTGTTGTTGTTGTTGTTGTTAGGTGCCGTAGAGTCAGTATCCGACTCATAGCGACCCTCCTAGGGTTTTCAATGGCTGAGTGCTTCAGGATTACCTTGGGAGTGGATTGCCAGGTCCTTCTCCCATTTTTGAGGTGCTGGGAATTGAACTCGGGACCTCAGAGACTGCAGCGCAGCGCTCTACCAACTGAGCTAAATCCCAGTGTACAGTAATTAAAATAGCACAATATTGGCATAAGGATGGTCATATAGACCTGTGACATAGAAAAGGGAGCCTAGAAATAAACCTTCAACATATATATGGTTAATGATTTCCAAGAAAGATACCAAGATAACTCAGTTGGGGAAGGATAGTCTTTATGGCAAATAGTTCTGGGAAAACTAGATATTTACATCGCAAAAGAATGAATGGGACCTTATCTTTATACTGCATGCAAAATTAACTCAAAGTGGATCAAAGACCTAAATTTAATAGATAAAAATATAAAATTCTGAGAAGAAAACACTGGGGAAAAATCTTAATGTCATTGGATTTAGCAGCTTTTTTATGGTTATAACATCAGAAGTACAAGCAACAACAGAAATAAATTGTACCATTTCTTTTTTGCAGTACTGAGGATTGAACCCAGATCCTCAGAGAGTGTGGCCCAACACTCTGCCAATTGAGCTAAAACTTAGCTCCCTGTGGACTAGGTAGTCAGTTCAAAGAACGCTGGTGATTGAGGGAGGTCAAGAGGGCACTGAGATCTGTGTACTGGTGGGCTGCACTTTGAGTTTTCAGATTTTGCCTGTACCTATTTGGCAACTGTGCAGTTAGAGCACTCTATCACACCTTTCCTCCCAAACTTTTCAGCAGATTTGCTCTAGGTTTTCTCCCCCTCACGTGGTTGTTTTGCCAATTGCAGTATTCTTTGTAGTCTGCATGCACCAGCTACTGTATCCTTGTAGAGCAAAGGCACCATCAATTCAGACCTATTGGGGATCTTTGTGTGTATCTCCTGGGGCCTGGTTTGTTATTTGTTGTTGGTTGTTAGGTGCCGTCGAGTCAGTATCTGACTCATAGCGACCCTCATAGGGTTTTCAGTGGCTGAGTGCTTCGGGATTGCCTTGAGAGTGGATTGCCAGGCCCTTCTCCCATTTTTGTGGTGCTGGGAATTGAACTCGGGGCCTTAGAGACTGCAGCGCAGCGCTCTACCCACTGAGCTAAATCCCAGCCCTTTTGTCCCTTTTCTCTCTGACTTCTACTCTCTGTGATCAGTCCCCTCTCCTGTAGTGCCATTTAAGGCTATAGAGCCCTTTGGGTAATCACTTAGTTGAACTGCTCCAAGCACAGGATGGGAAGTATAAATGGATTTTTCCTTCTCTCCTTCGCTCACTTTGTGTTCTGAGGGATTCCTGTTGTCTAAAATCCTCAGTGGGATTTAAGGTTTGTGTGATAGCTGTGGAGTAATCCTGTGACTAGGATTGCCAGACACTTTTCATCCAGGCGGAATGGAGTGCTTCCCTTGAGGGAGAAGCCAAGTTCCCCTCCTCCCCCAGCCTGGAATGGTACACAGGCGATTTGTTTTCTTAATTGTTGCTTTTTAGTCTTTGTTATTTTGCATGTGGGTGACTTTTATTGAACTTTCTCATCCAATTTCTGTCTTTCTTTCCTGGGATTAGAGTTCCTCCATTATTGCTCTGGCACTTTTCATTTGGAGAGTTACACAGAGGCTGCTTCTAATCTGCCATGTTGCCTGAAGCCTCTGAAAAACAATGTATAAGCCAGGCACTGTGGTGCATGTCAGCAACCCAGGAAGTGGATGCAGGAGGTCCCAAGTTTGAGGTGAGAAGTCACCTGCACAATTTAGTGAGATCCTGGCTCAAAACAAAGAAATAAAAAAGGTTCTGGGGCTGTAGCTCAGTGGTAGAGCACTTGCCTAGTGTGTGTGTGAAGCCTTGAGTCCAACTTCTCAGTATTGATAAAGAAGAAAAGAAAACTAGTTTATAAATCATAAATTGCTATATATATGTAATTTATTATAGTTTGGAAAATAATGTTCTAAGTCCACGTTTTGGGCTTTGGGAAGTTGAAATGGGTTTGAACAGAATGTTGACAATCTAGTTCTGTTAGACTTCTTGCTAGGTGAATAAAAACTATTGATCTATGGCCTTATCATACCACAGAGCATCACTGTTACCTGAGAAATCACATATGCACTCATGAAATAAACTTTTTTTCCTTCACTCCTTCAATATCTTCCCTTTCAATGCCATCCACAATCCAATTTCTGTCCTGGTCTGTGCCCAGTGGGTATAAAGTAGAACTTCCTCAAATTCCTCGGATAGATGGAGGGGAAACCCACTGGTGTATTGTTTAGCCACCTCCACCAAAGCAGAATTTTACTTGCATGGTACTGACTTTTTTCTCTTTCTCTGCCCCCCACTCTATCTCCCTCTTTTTCTCTTGGTCACTCCCATTTCTCCTTCTCTTTGTTTTGTTGCCTCCTATAGAGCTAAGAGTCAGCATCCAACAATAAATGATGAGCTGCCAAATCGTATAATTTCTGGTTTAGTGAAGGTGAAAGGAAATGTGAAGGAATTCACAGAGACTGATGCCATATTTGAGGACGGCTCCAGGGAGGATGACATTGATGCTGTTATCTTTGCCACAGGCTATAGCTTTGACTTTCCCTTTCTTGAAGATTCTGTCAAAGTGGTCAAAAACAAGGTGTCCCTGTACAAAAAGGTCTTCCCACCTACGCTGGAAAAGCCAACTCTTGCAATCATAGGCTTGATTCAGCCCCTGGGAGCCATTATGCCCATTGCAGAGCTCCAAGGGCGTTGGGCCACTCAAGTATTTAAAGGTAAGTGATGAAACTGACTACTTCATTATTTGGTGATATATTTCATTTTGTTTATGTTCTTGCTTTTAAATACCTGGAGACAGTTTATATGGTTTTAACAGTGCCTGGCACAAGTTACTACTGGAAAAACTTTCTTTGTTGTTTTGAGGCAAGATCTCACTATATTAGCCCAGGTGGGCCTCAAAACCATAATTCTCTTGCCTCAGCCTCCAGTAATAAAGTGAGCCAGGTGTGGTAGCACATGCCACTAATCCTAACACTGGAGAGGGTGAGAATGGACGACCCATGAAAGATCAAAGCCAGCCTGATCTACATATGGGGTTTTAGGCCAGCCTGGATTACAAAGGAAGACCCTGTTTGAAAAACCACAACAAAGAAAGGGTGAGAAGAAAAAGAAGATGAAGATTAAGAAGGAGGAGGAAGAAAAAAGCAGAGCAGGACAAAGAGGAGGAGGAGGAAAAGGAGCAGTAGAAAGGAAGAAGTAAGGAAGGAAAGAAAGAAGGAAGGAAAATTTATAACCATAGGAGTACATCAGAAGCACTGTTGGGGTCCGCTCCGGCCCGGCAAAAGACCACGGAGTTTCACCACAACACCAGTACGCTCGGGGACCCTCAGGGTTCGGCAAGAGCTGGTCAGTGGCACCAAGAAGGACCTTGGGAGCCTTCTTACGTAAAAGGAACAGGAACTTTATTAAGCTACTTCTTTGCAGGAAAGCCTGATACTTTCTAGCTGACAGCACAGGTTGCTGCTGCTATCACGGAATAACAGCTCTGTATCAGAGTAACAAACAGCTCTGATATCCACGCTGGCGACGCCGAAGGTCTGGTGATGTTGCCTCTTGCCAGTTGTCTTCTCCTCTCACCTCCTCCCTGGCATGGGGGAATTGAGAGCTCTTCTTGGCTTGCTCGAGGTCTTCTTTCTTGACCTTGGAGTCTTGCCTCTCGACAGCTTGATTAAAGGTCTGAACGATCCAAGAGGCAAAGTCAGGTGTAAGATGTAATAACCAGAGTCAAGGTGGTCGAGAAGAAAGAAAGAATAGATGCTTGGGGTAGTCCATGGTGTGTGCTTACACACAACCTAGTGGGGGGTATGGACCAGAGTGCAACCAATCAGAGAGCAGCTCATGCCAGGAGGATCAGGTCTCCCTGTGGGGGCTTGAAAAAGTGCACTTAGGATTGGGGGCTTAGGTGCAGGCTGAACCAATCACTGAGCTCTCTTTAATAACTAATTGGATAGCTCTGGGAGGCGAATCAGGCTGGAAAGGGCCACACCAGAGCTGGGCTGTTTGAGGGCCATCTTAAATCACTTGATGGGAGAGGTAATAGGTTAAGGAGAGACCACAGGTGAAAGGTGAACTGTGACTTAGGTAGATTAGCTCTTAGGGAATCAAATAGGTCCCAGTCTAAATTCCTGAGTTAAGGGTAACCAAATGTGGCAGAAACAGGGCAGGATCTGGGGAGGGCTCAGACCTCAGTCCAGGCTGAGTGGGCCTCAGCCCTGGCACCCTCCCAATCCACCTCAGGGGTATCCAGATAATTCCCTACAAAGCACTGGGGAAATTTACCAAGCTGGATCTGCTTTGATCCCATCATTGCTGATGCTTAGTTAGTAAGACTGGGGTGGAGTAGGATTTTTGAGAAAAATGTTCCCCAGATGGCTCTAGTGTGCATTCCAGATTAGAATCCACTCATTAGATTTTAGATACCTAGTATATTTGCTAAGGAAAACAATTTCATTTTTCATGACAGGAAAAGTCAAATATAGGCACAGTATGATGTAATTTCACCCCAAAATTAAGACCTGATGGAGACTAATGCAGAATGTAAAATATCTAATCTCTAGTATCCTCACTCCCCTTTTACTTCATGTCTTCTCTTTCAGGTAGGAGTACATGAGAAAATACTGTGCAGTTTAGGATAGTAGATTCAATATGAGTCAAGAGAATGCTACAGCTTCCAAAAGGTTTAATTAAATCTAGTATCATTAAAGGGCTGGGATTTAGCTCAGTGGGTAGAGCGCTACGCTGCAGTCTCTGAGGCCCCGAGTTCAATTCCCAGCACCGCAAAAATGGGAGAAGGGCCTGGCAATCCACTCCCAAGGCAATCCCGAAACAGTCAGCCATTGAAAACCCTGTGAGGGTTGCTATGAGTCGGATACCGACTCGACGGCACCTAACAACAACAAGTA
>VMDO01029116.1:0-17260 GCA_007922755.1 Pedetes capensis
ATTTTTTATTTTCCTCATTTTATGGACTTATTTTTGGTTTCTGCTTTGTGATTTTCATGTGCGTAGCCTAAAATATCTTATAGTTGTAACACATGTCTAAAGCTGATAATAACTTAATTTTATGACATTAAAAACTATCATTTTCACTCCAATACCCATTTATTTATTTTTGATATCACAGTTTATGTTTCTATTTTGCTTATTCCTTAAATTACTGCAACTATTATTATTTTAATAGATCTTTCTTCTAATCTTACCTTCATATCAAAGATACAAGTGATTTCACACCACCATTACCATATTACAGTATTCTGAATTTGCATATGTACTTACTTTTACCAGTGAGTTCTATAGTTTAATATATTTTCATGGTACTAAATAGTCCTCTTGTTTCAGCTTGCACTTAGTTTTCATTTACTGTAATACAGATCTTTGGTGATGATTATCTTCTTCAGTTTTTGTTCATCTGGGAAAGTCTTTATTTCTTCTTCATTTCTGAAAGACAGCTTTTCTGAGTAAGATATTCTTATTTGGCATTTTTTCCTTCAATATTTTGAATATATCATCCCACTCTCTCCTGGCCTATAAGTTTTCTTTAAAGAAGTATGCTGGTGGCCTTATGGCAATTCTATTATATTAGTAGGCTTGTTTTATTTTGCTGCTTTCAAGATCCTCTTTTTGTCAGTGATTTTAATGGTGTAATCATAGTGTATGCTTTTTGGATTGAACTGGTTTGGAGACCTTTGATCTTTCTCATCTGGATATTTATATGGTTCCCTGGATTAAAAAGTTTTCTGATATTATTGATTTAAGCAAGTTTTCTGGCCTTCAGTCTTACTCTTTTCTGTAAACTCTGCAATTTGAATATTTCCCCTTTAGATGTACATTAATTGTACATCCCCTTTAGATGTACATTAATTGACAAGTCTATGCCAAGCATAGAGTATATTTTGATTTTCTAATAGGTTTCAATAATGCAACAATTAAATCAAACTAACAAATATTGCTTCATATACTTATAATTTTTATGATAAGAATATTTGTGATCTAGTCTTTTAGCAATTTTGTAATATACAGTGCATATTTACTATAGTCACCATTGTGTGCAATAAATTTTTTCTTTTTCTTCTCTGGCTGCATATTTTGAAATAACTTATCTTTAAGTTCACAGATTCTATTACTTTATCAACTTTTCTTTTGACTCTATTACTTTTTTTCATTTCAATTCCTTAAGTTTTAAGCCCCAGAATTTATGTGTTTGGTTTCAGTCTCTCCATTAATTTGCCATTTTGGTCATTTTTTATTTTCCTCATTTTATGGAGTTGTTTATTTATATCTTCTTGAAGTTTACTAATCGTTAATTTTTTTTTGAGACAGAGACTTACTCTGTAGCCCAGGCTAGCCTTGAACTCATGATCCTCCCACCTCAGCCTCCTAAGAGCTGGGATTACAGGCATGTACCACCACGCCCAGATACCACACACACACACACACACACACACGCACACACGCACACATGTAATTTCTTGGTCAAGACATTCTTATACCTCCATTTCTTCAAGGTGTGTTACTGGTGCCTTATTTTGTTACTTTGGTGATGTCATGTTCCCTCACTGTCTTTGATACATTTACTCATCCATCAGTGTTTGTGAATTTGAATAAAAGGACACATTCCAGTCTATGTAAAAAGGGAAAGGTACATGGACACAGAACATTGGTAAGCTTGCTGCTGGAATCCATGGGAAGGTTGGCCTGGTGTTTGGGTCAGTAGGTGCTAGTGTCCATTGGGATGGATCTGTTTGTTTGTTCTTTGCAGTGTGCACAGAACCTAGGTCACTAGAGACTAGCTTGGCATTGGGGTCCATTGGAATGAACCTATTGACTAGCTTCATTGGGGTAGGCCTGAATCATGCATCCATGGGGGTTGGCATGAAGCCAACCATTCCAATCCAATACTAGAATGAGAATTGAGCTTGATTTTATAGAAGCTGTTCAGATCTTCAGAATGAACATCCATCTGCATCCACTGAGATGGGCCTGGATCCTTAGTCCAAATGTAGATCCTGTGTCTGCAAGGCTTGCCTAGAGCCAGGGTCTTCTGGAGTGTTCCTGTATCCTCAGTCTAAAGTGCCTTGCATAGTACTGCAGTCTACTGGGGTGAGACTGAACTCTGGCGCTACTGAATCAGGCTTTGATTCTGGGTCCACTGTAGCCTAAGGCCCCTAGGACTGTTCCAGAACCTGGGGTAGTCCTAAGGAATTATAGAGCCTGGGTCCAAGGAAGCCAATATGGAGTATGGAATAATAGGTGCTTGCCCAATCTGCATAATCACATGGGCTGGTCTGGAAACTGGGTTCATAGGGGCAGTCCTGGAGCCTGGGTCCAAGGGCACTGTTCTAGCCCTGGGGTCTAGTAGTATGGGCCTGCACTATGGGTATGCTGGAGTGTGAAGCCACTGAGGTCACCCTGGAGGGTTCGGTCACAGGCACTAACATGTCACAAGGCAGGCATGGAACCTGTTTCTTCAGTTGCCATATTGCCTGCTGAGAACAGGGACACCAATCTGTCCTGAAGCCTGGGGCTCTGTGGATCATTCTATCTCAGGAACTCAAGTGGTCTGGAACTTATGGCAGCCTGGAGACTGGGGTACAGGAGTTGGCCTGGGGATTAGAATACCTGAATTCTGTATCTACTGGGAATGCCCTGGAGGAATGGTCTATGAGTTCTGTCCTGATGACTAAGGCTGTACAAAGCCTGTCCTAATGTGGTGATAAGCCTAAAGCTTGGAGCATTGAGGACCACTCTGATGCTGGTGACAGTCAAAAGGCAGGGTTTCTCAGAGCTAGCCATGCCTCTCTCGGGATGGGCCTGGAGACTGAATCTGCAGAGAAGTTCTGGAGCTTAAGTCTGCAAGGGCTGGCCTGTCACACAGATATTCTCAAAGCTAGTACTGCTGGGGCCAACCCAGTGCTAGGTCTGGTCCAGAGCCTGAGGCTACTGACATTGTCCTGATAGTGAGGTGGCCAAAAGACCAAGTCTTCCAGACATGTCTAGGAGCCTATAGCTATGGGATCTGGCCTGGCATCAAAGCAGACCTGCAGACTCAAACTGTGAGTACTACCCTGAAGGATGGAGCCACGGGGGCATGCTTGGCCCAGAATTTTACAAGAGAGGCCCTAGTGTTAGAGTCTTGGGCAAATTCAAGTGCTCATTTCCCCATCCTTCCCCTCAAAGAGAGAGTATTTCTCTACCTACTATACCAACTGGGTTTAGGTGATCAGTGATACAGGTAATGTAAAATTACTCCTCTGAAGCTCATTAATGTGTCTTTTCTCATTTCTGTGCCACACCCAGATGCTGTACTCTTACCTTATTTCATTACATCTTTCTTCAAGTGTGAATAGTTGCTCAAAGTGATCATTCTGTTGGGACACAAGTGCTAGAAGGTCATATTTTACCATCTATCTGATGTCTAAGCACCTACATGTACATTTATACTAATTAAGGCAATATGGAACATTTTAGGAGAGAATAAAAATAAATTTAAAAACTAATTACATTATAGACATTGTACATGTACATTCTACATGAAAGACTATGAAGCATATAGTAAGTACACAATTACTTATCATAGTTCTAATAAGAAGAGATAGAACAGTAATTACACATATCTACTTTGGAGAATGTAAAAACATGGATTCTAGTCCTACCTTCTCTACTTAGTATTCATGTCATCTCAGACAAGTTATTTAATGTCTCAAAACTTCCATCACTCCATCTGCAAAAGGGAAATACTTGTATCTATATTAGTTTCCTTGGATTCCCATAACAGATTTAAAAAACTTGGCAGCTAAAAACAAAAAAAAATGTTTTTATGATTATAGAGGCTGGAAATCCTAAACCAAGGTGTTTACAGGCCACACTCCTTTGAGAAGCTCTAGGGGATAATCATTGCTTGGTTTTTCCAGCTTCTGGCCACCCCAGTTATGTGGTGGTTTCCATAGTCATAGATGTATAACTTCTATATCTGCCTTTATCATCACATAGCCCTTTCCTTTGTGCTTGTATCTTCTCCTTTGTTTCTTATAAAGACATTTTCTTTGTACTTAGAGCCTACAAGGATAATTCAATATGATTTCACCTTGATTTCTTTAAGTCAATTACATCTATAAGGATCACTTTCCCAAACAATGTCACAGGTTTTGAGGGATAAGACATAGACATATCATTTTGGGGGCTATCATTCGATCCACTTCAACACCCGCATAAGACTCTCTTCCTTACCCATCCAACAGCCACTCCTCATATCCCTTGTTGTAGGGAAAAATTGGAAGGATATTGGCAAAACCCCCAAATTGGGAAAACGGCTTTTGAATATCTGGTTTGTAAATTAGAAATCTAGGGAAAATGAAAGTAACTTGGTTGCAGGTTTGTACAGAACCCTTCCTGATTGGACAATTGGACTGAAAGCTGACTGGCTCAGGCCATTCCATGGGTGAGCTACATAAGGAGCTGTGCTGTGGCAGCTCGATCCTTTTCGCCTTTTTCACCTTTTTGCCTCTTTACCTTTTTCCCCAGACCATTAGCTAAGCAAGACCTTCTTGCCCATTCCTGCCTGGACCACCGATGAGGAAACAGCTCTCCCACTCCTCTCCCCCGGACCTTTGGTGAGGAAAGAACGCTCTCCCGTCATAACCATCAACAAGGAAAGAACCTGCTCTCCATCTGATCACCGAGGGAGCAACAGTTTTCTCCTCATGACCACCGAGACCACCAACACAGGTGTTTTCCCCTAGAAGGCAAAAGCGCCTGAGGCTTTTCCTTTCTCCCATCTCCTCCTGTGTCCCAAGGGCTGCAGGAGTCCACACCCCTCACCGAGGGTCCCGAGTGAATTGTTTAGTATCTGTGTGTGTGGCAACGCCGCCCGTCTGAACCTCCATGCCTGACTGGGAGGTGTGCACCCCACAATTTGTCATAAGAGTTTACCTCCCATTATGTTGTTGTTGTTGTTAGTTGCTCTCAAGGCAAGTCCAACTCAGCAGACCCTTGTAGGATTTTAAATGATTGATTGTTCCAGGATTGCTCTGAGAGTGGATTGCCACATCCTTCTCCTATTTTTGCAGTGCTAGTGATTGAACCCAAGTCCTCAGAGAGTGCAGAGCAGCATTCTACCAACTGAGCTAAATCCCAGCCTCACCTCCTATTATAGAAACTGCAAATTTCATATACAAAGTTTAACAGTCATTCTTGTAACCCATTAACAGACATGTATCGTATGTCTCAGGAGAAGTATGTGGCAATCCACTCCCAAGGCAATCCTGAAATAATCAACCATTGAAAAACCTATGAGGGTCACTATGAGTCAGACAGGACTCAATGGCACCTAACAACAGTGCAACATATGTCTGTTCTATGATATTTAAGAAGTTCTGCTGGGTGTTTCTGGAAAGTACTCTCCTTCTAAATGAAAAATGAGAATTATGAAATGATACTTTTCCCTCCCTTCTTATCTTTTAATGTTATTTTGAAGACACAGCCCTTGGAACATCTACAACTGTATTCTCTATGAAGGCAAAGAAAACTACAGAAATCAACTTAGAAACCTGATATTATTGAGATAGTAAATGCATAAAATATTGGACTGCCTTACTTCTGGACTTATTATATCAGAAAATAAATCCCAATTTATTTAGGTCAATTTTACTTGGGTATTATGTTTAGCAGCTAAAGACATTGTAACTCATGTACCACCCAGAGTTTTCTGAAGATTAAATGTAAAAAACACATAAGTATCCCTGGCATGATGGTGCACACCTGTAATCCCAGCAACTCAGGAGGCAGAGATAAGAGGATTGCAAGTTTGAGACTAGAGGCAGTCAGCGTAATTGAGCGAGACCCTGTTTCAGCTCAATGGTAGAGCACTTGCAAAGCATGCAAGCACGAGGCCCTGGGTTCAACCACCCAGTATCTCAAAAAAAAACCCACATAATTATATAAAACGTTTAACACAGATCCTGGAATATAGCAAATGCTTAGTAAAATTTAGCTATTACTGTGAATTATGAGATTATTAAAGTTTATAAGACCTTGATCTTCAGTAGAAGCTGGAATTAGGGACAGGAAACCATGCTACCTTCTATCCACTGCTCCAGAAGATGTGGTAAGGTACTATGCTAATTTGAAGAGGAAAATATAAACCCTAGCTATTTGCTATCACTTGATTATCATTTCGCTTTGGAACCTTCAGCTTTATGTTGTTCTTGTTAGGTGTTGTCAAAGTTCAGCTTTATGTTTCTCTTTTAAAAAGTAGGCTGAAGTTTAGCACAGTTGGTAGAGCATTGCTCTGCATTCTATGAGGACCCAAGTTCCATCCCCAGTACTGCAAAAACAGGAGAAAGATATGGCAATCCACTCTCAAAGCAATCCCAAAACAATCAGCCATTGAAAATTCTGTGAAGGTTACTGAGTTGGACCCAACTTGAAGGCACCTAACAACAACAACAACATAAAACACTAAACTAAAAGAAGGATTTAAGATTCTACAGAATATGATCAAAGTGAAGAAATAGAAAAGTTCACACACTTTAATGATGTTCAAAAGCACTAACAGATGCTTTTGTCTCTGTTAGTATGGCTGATGGACCTAGAATTGGAAGCTACCAGATAGGAAGACACCTCAAAAATATTTCTGATAGGGAAATTGAAAAGTGAGAGCCTTAAGAAAGAATCATAACAGAATAGGACAGGGGAATTGAAGAATTTTAATTCCTGTAATTGTTAGTCCTTGCACATGCTGAACTGTGAGGCACAATAAAACCTCAACAATGGATTTAGAGGGAAATAAACCACTGCAGAGATATTTGTGAATAAGCTAAGTGGTTTAGTTTCGAAGAATGATGGCCAGCAATACTCAAAGCATTAGAACACACTTGCTTCTGAATCTGCTTTGTGGAAGCATGAATTCAGGAAACTTTGTGTTTACACAGAAGTCAAAGTCACTTGAAAGGTACCATCTTTAATTTTCATGTCATTAGTCTAGATTAAAGCAAGGCCTTGCCTGGTTTAGGGGCACATGCCTGTAATCTCAGGTACTCAGGAGCCTGAATCAGAAGGATTGTAATTCCAAAGCCAAAGGCAATCTGCACAACTTAGCAACTCTGTCTCAAAATAAAAAATACAAACAGTGTTAGGAGTGCACCTCAGTGGTATAACTCATGCCTACGTGAGTAAGTGTAGGGAATTATCCAACCCTCATCTTGTCCCCTGATTGGTAATCAAGGATTTTCCCTTGATTGGCCAAAGAGTGACATATGGTTACACCCTTTATTTGAATGTCACTCCTAATTGGTTTTGCCTAGCCCCTCATGCCCCCACCTGATTGCCATATTGAGGCAGTTAAGGCAGTTACTCAAGGACTATATACACAAAGCTTGCTCTGCGTGTGAGCCTGCTGATAGTGATGCTGCATGCTGTGGGCTGCTAGCTTCCTGCTGGGGGGTTGCTTGCTGCTGGTCTGCTCTGCCACTCCATCACAGATGGGCCACACCATTGCCAGATCAAGAGAGGACACTGCCTGCCATTGCAGCGGCCATTCTATCACCATCTTATCTGTGCAGTACCACTGCATAGACCTGCCACCCCTTCACCGTGGAGGTGATGATCAGAGACTAGCAAAGTAGATGAAGCCAGCCTTCTCGGGGGACATATGGAGGGCCCCCAGCCCACCACTAAAGATGAAGAGCCTCTGGACCCAACGCTGGAGGTGGAGCTGCAACATTTACGAGCCATAGCCCTTCACTATCCTGAAGGGCAGGTGAGGGCTTTATCTCTTTAATAGGAGCTGTACAATAAAATCTGTACTAAAGGCAAACATTTTATTTTTGCGTCCTATTTTCAGGCTCTTACATACTTTCCACCGCCTCTTCCATGATGTTCCCTGGGCCTTTTTAGAGAGGGTGTTTACATATCTTTTATCTTTTATCTTACACAACATTTGACTGATAAAAAATGACAAATACAATCTCTTCATATCCTGTTTGCACCCGTAAGACAAATGGAACATAAAGCCCTCTTTCCTGCGGTCCAGATAGGCAATCTCGCAGCCTTCTTTAATCTTCCAGGTTGGTGGCTCCCCAAAGAGGATATGGGCCCCTAGTACTTGGTTTGGCTGTGACCTGACCCCAGGATCAGTCACGGGTCGCCAAACTAGTGGCAATCAAACCCATCCTATTGGTCATCAAACCAACCCTGTGATCTCTCAAGAGAGGCCTGTTTACCCTAATCTAAACTAACTTGGTCTGACCTCAATACAGACGATGACTTCTTTTCCCTCGTAGGGTTCCTTCTGATCCATTTGGGTCACCAAACCACCTCATTGATTTTCCCAGGCACCTGTTACTGCAGCCAGGAAAACGAGAATCTTGTACCCTAAACTAAGTGAATCCCATACCCTATGGGTCCCTGATGGGGTGTCAAGCAAAACATACAATAGACAAATTTCCCCCATAAAACAAATGAAGGGGTAAGACAAAAGATGATCAAGAGAGTTTTCACCAGTGTGATGTATTCAGGTTGACAGGTCTTCAGTAGGTAGGGGTGCCCCACATAGTAGTGCCATATGTAGGGGTGTCAAGCCCCAACACTGTGGGGGACTGGTGAGATGCAGAGGATGGAGGCAAGGATGGATACAGGCTCAGGGATGCCTTTCTTACAGGTTTTATTTTACAGGTCCTGTTAAAGAGATAAAGCACTCAAGCCCACCCTTTGGGATAGCATAAGTCATGGCCCTGGGTCTGGAGGCTGTTTTTCTTCAGTGGTGGGCCAGGGGCCCTCCAGATGTCCTCTGAGAAGGCTGGCTTCTTCTCTGCTGCTGTTGGTTCCCAATGTTCTCCGTCTCCATCTGGCGATGGGGTGGCTTCTGCAATGGCAAGCAGACTTCTTTCTTGGTCTAGAGAGCTCATCCTCCATGGTGATGGGGCAGCAGGTCTGTGTGGTGGTACGGCATGGCTCACATGGCAATGGAGTTGCCTCTGCAATGGCAGGCACTGTCCTCTCTTGATCTGGCAGTGGTGTGGCATGTCTGCGATGGAGTAACAGAGCAGACTGGCAAAAAGCAACTCACCGGCAGGCAGCAGGCAGCAGGCAGCAGGCAGCAGGCAGCCAGCAGCACTCAGCATCACTATCAGCAGCCTCACATGCAGAGCAAGCTTTGTTTATAGAGTACTTGGGTAACTGCCTTAACTGCCTCAAAATGGCAATCAGGTGGGGACACGAGGGGCTAGGCACAACCAATTAAGAGTGACATTCAAATAAAGGGTGAAACCAGATGTCACTCCTTGGCCAATCAAAGGGAGACCCTTGATTACCAATCAGGGGGCAAGATGAGGGTTAGATATAGCCAATTTGATAACAGTGGGTCCAAGGAGGTTAGATAAGCCCCTATCCCAATCATGCTTCCTGTCTATCCCCTGGGGCTATCCCATAATTTCCACATGTGAGGATGGATTCAACCTCCAGTAGTGGAACAAAAAGACCCTAGTCAACATACAATAAAGACAGAATCTCATCCAACAAACTAGGGACACTTGATATGGCAAAAAGAAAGGTATAGCTAAGTAGGCCTAAAGACACTAAGGATACACAGTAGACCAGTAATCCTCAAGCTACAGTGTACATAATAATAAAATACAGAGCTTATTAAAATGGAAACTTCAGCACAGAGTTTCCTTGACATCTTCATTTAAAAATATTGGAACTGGTCCCAAGAATGTGTACTGTTTTTAGTATGTTATTTATACATGTTAGTGGGGTATAGAGTAATAAGTCCATTGATGTATCCATTATGCAACTATTAAATCAGTTTTGCTTATACTTCCATCTCCTTAAATGTTTTACAGAATGGAATAAATGAAAAAGAGAAAAAAGAAAGAATTTTAATTAATATGTGGTGACAGTCATATGCAACCATGAGTTATACTTTGATTGTTCTTTCTTTCCTTTTTCTTCCTTTATTTTTTGTATTTTCATATTTGCCTCCTGTGTTTATGTTCTTTCTCTTCCTTTATATTGTTTACTCTGCTCTTTGCCCCTTCCTCATCATTCACTCAGTCCAACTAGTCCCCTCACCCCTCATATTGGATCCACTTGTACTTTCCAAGGAATATGTACTTTTAATAAACACCTTGTTGTGAATGGAATTGTGCCTCCTCAAAATCTGTTCTTTGAAGCCCTAACTCCCAATGCAACTATCTGTAGAGATGCGGTCTTTAGCAAGGTAATTCATGTTAAATGGAAGCATAATGTTGAGGTCCTAATCTAATAAATCTATATCCTTACAGGAATAGGAATTGACCCCAGAGATCTCTCTCTCTCCTTCTGTGTGTGCATAGAACAAAGGCCATGTCAGAAGGTGGTTATCTGCAAGCCAAGGAGAGAAAACTCACCAGAAACTAACATTGATGACACTTTAATCTTGGACTTCTAACCTCCAGAATTGTGAGAATTTAAATTTCTGTTGTTTAAGCTGCAGAGTCTGTGGTATCTTTCCATGTCATCCCTACCTTACTAATATACACCCTCAAGTGGCTTTCATGCAGGTGACTCTTAGCTCATACTTTTAGAAACAATGCACTAGGTAATGGACATAGAGCTATTTACTACTTATAGATGCCATATAAATCTTCCTAAATGTAGTTCTGCACTTATTTATGGTTTCTCCAACATAAAGTTAAGCTGAACCTGAAAGTGGAAGTTATTATATCCTTGTTTCTACATAACAGTAATTTGCTAAATGCTGAAGATACAACCAAGTATGAAATATAAAGTATTTGATTACTATTACATACTACCTGACCAATCAGAACATATGCCATCTAGTATACCGCACTGGTGCATACAAACTTAAAATTAGTCTTAAATGTTGTGAAGACATAATACTAATTCCCCCAAAACTTAAATCTAGTGGGACATGTAGAAAAGTGAAGAAGTGATAATGACAGAAAATAATGAGTTTTGTATGTAAACACAGGATGCTATCCCAATACAGAGAAGAATGCAGCTGAAAATTAAAGGAGGTTGTGGAGGGCATTCTGGGTTAAGTAACATATAAACTTACAGCTGGAAGATCAATAAGCAACACTTAGGTAGCAACATATGTCTGAGTATGCTGGTCATGGAGGTTGAGGAATGTTCCTGAAAAGGACAGGAACCTGATGTACAAAATCCAGGAGGTAAAAGAGATCATGAAGCATCTGGGTTGCTGAAAGTAGTCAATAGGATTGGGTATTAATAGATTAGTGGAGAGAGTAGAAGTTGGATTTGTAGGTAGATGCCAGATAAAAAAGGGCCAGGATAGGTCATATTGCAGGCTATGTTAGATAATTTCGCTTTTATTCTAAGTCAGTATAAAATAATCTGTAAGTGACTGACATGATTAAGTTTTGTTTAGAGAAGAAAATTCTGAACCAGAAGAAAAATTTAGACTCTACATGATTAGTTAGAAGATTATAATAATAATCTAAGGATTTTATACTGGTGTGAACTGGGTGATAGCAGTAGTGATGGAGAAAATGAATAGGTGTAGGAGATATTCAAGAAGTATAAACTGTTAGGATTAATTATGGAGAGTAGTGAGAGATGAATATTTAAGGATAGAGCTTGGTTTTCTGACTATAGCAATAGGATCAATTATAGGACCATTGACTGAGACAGGGAACCCAGGAGAAGATAAATGTAAGAGAAAAAGATGAAGATAATGAATTTAAGCTTGAAATATATGAATTTTAAGAAACTTTAAGTACAAAAATGAGGGGAGAAAGTTAAATAGAAGAGCCTGATGATCAACAGAAAGGATTACACTGAAGATACAGATGTACATTTTGTAATCATATCAGAGTAATCAAATCTACAGAAGTAGCAGAAATCACCATCCTAGAATTAAGTTTAGAGAGGTAGTCCTTAAAATGTGGGAGTTGTGGATCCTTTTGGTAAAAACAATGGAATTCTTTGAAGAAAAATGTACCAGTAACTATGCCAATATACACATTTGAACTTCCCAACACCCATGTGTAATTTCTGAAACTTGCACGTATTAAACATGCATGTACTCTACCTTTAAGTGCACTGATACCAAGAGAAAAGAGAAGGCTTAGTGCACAATTCTGAATAACAATATTTGGTATTTACAGCTTCTTCTAAAAATGTCAAGAACTAACCAGTAATATACAAGGTGAGCTCTATCCGATGTTGTTGTTGTTGTTGGGTGCTGTTGAGTTGATATCCGACTCATAGTGACCCTCATAGGGTTTTCCATGGCTGACTATTTTGGGATTGCCTTGGGAGTGGATTGCCAGGCCCTTCTCCCATTTTTGTGGTGCTGGGA
This sequence comes from Pedetes capensis, assembly GCA_007922755.1. Classification (NCBI taxonomy): domain Eukaryota; kingdom Metazoa; phylum Chordata; class Mammalia; order Rodentia; family Pedetidae; genus Pedetes; species Pedetes capensis. Next base: position 12,380 of record VMDO01029116.1, read on the forward strand.
ATTGAACTCGGGACCTCAGAAACTGCAGCGCAGTGCTCTACCAACTGAGCTAAATCCCAGCCCATATTAGATAATACATTTAAATAAACTGTCAGTTTTGTTCCTTTCACACAACCTTCAGTTACTTGACTGTCATAATCAAAGTTCAAAAAAGAAAAAAAAAAATGAAGACCCATGCTTGTCTCCAGTTGAATTTAAGGCCCAACTCTGTACATTTCTGGTAACATTTATAAATAATTAAAAGCTATATTTTACTTTCCAGTGAGGCCTATTTACTAATCTCTGGCCTTTGCCTGCTCTTCTGTAGTGCTCTCCTCACTTTCAGATGTTTCTTTCTACCCAGTGAAGTTCCAAAATGCAAGGTTAAGCTCTATGCATTTCAAAATAGCCAAGCAGCCTTTAAATTCTTGGCCCAACAATACTAACTAACTAGAAATCTCAGTCAGTCCTCATTACCAGAAATCTTAACGCAACTTATAGGCAGCAGCCTTGACCTTTGAATTAATATGAGAAATGAAAACTATGAACGTGAAAAAGCATCTCATCTGTCTGAAAAAAATGGTATATTATGAATATGTCTCAGTGGACATAACCTTTGAAATTAAAATGAGTGGTTAATGTGTGCAGCCCAATTTTATGTGAAAATATCACATTGATATTACCAGGATGATTGAAAATGGCAAATTTTTCCATAAAGCTAATGCCAGTTGCCAGAGGGCCAGAAACATTTAAAAAGCACAGAAAGATAATGGGGATGGAAACTACATGACCATTTTTTAACAGTGATTATTGTCAGCATATCAAGGGTAATACAAAATCTATAGAAAATATGCCACTGCTACTGTAAAAAGTACATGCCCTAAAGACAATGGGTTAATAACATATCTTTGATCTACATGTAACCAACAAGTATAACTTTCAGTTGTTTATTTATGTGCTCTCAAAGGGCCAACCTAGTTTTTCTGGGACTGTCAGTTTTTAATTAATAGATTGAAAGGCCTTTTACCCAGAGTTTCTTGGACATTTACCATATTTTTCTTGTACTCCCTCCAACTGTATGTTAGTTATCATAGTGTCTGTTGAAAGTATCAGATACTATTGACTCAAACAGGCTTATCAAACAAGTGCATTAATTATCCTACATAGCAAGAGATTTGGTATTGATTAATGGAGCAGATGACCAATGTCATTTTACTTTCTATCTCCAGAGTTTGTCACTTTAGTTTTCTGGCTTTGCTCTTAGTCTCTCTTCATAGTTCCAAGATAGTTGCTGTAATATTGTCAAATATTGCAACCAGACATGAAGGTTTCTAGAAAATAAAAATGGACTTTCATTTCTGGAGTGAGGAAACTTTCCCAAAAGCTTTCCTTTACATCTCATTGGCTACAACCTAATGATATGCTTAACCCCTAAATTAACCACTAACAAAAGGAATTGAGCAAAACTTTAAAGGAATAATCACATATACATACACATTTATATAAGATTTAACTTTTCTAAGTTACATGGGTGAAGCATGGACAATGGAATAAAATCAGGGCTCAGAACATAGGGAAAATGGATAAATGAATATTAGTATGCAAACAATGATATAAACTATAGACTCTAAGCAAGAGAAAGACTATGTTTAATGTTAAAACATTAGACTCTAGCACATTGTCTTCCATAAGAGAGATTTCTAATAGACACCATTTTTAAAATTAGTGATGAACTGTGACTAGGGAAGAAAGAACTCTGAATGGTATAGAAAGGAGAGGCTTCCAAGAGAAAGTGATACTAGGTCTGGTATAGATGAAAAATTGTATGGAAAACAAAGAGAGAAGAAGGCTATTTTAGAAAAAGAAAAACTACTAAAAATAGAAAAAGCATAAAGTGGCATGGAAAGTTGAATCCATTATTACTATTTTCTTTAAGAAGTAGCTAAAATCCATTAACAATGGCTTAAATCATAAGAACAACATTGTTTTCTTAAGAATATTTCTGAATAAAAAGTTTTCATGATTCATTCAGAGGCTTAACAGTGTTGTCAAGGATCCAGACTTCTTTAGTCTTTCTTCTGAGTTATCTTGACATTAGCAATAAGTCCCACCAACTTTGAAAGATTGTTCATACACTTTCAAGCATCATTTAATTATCTCATAATCCACAAAGCAAAGTAAAACACCACACACATACCAGCAAAAATTTTCTTATTTATCATTGTCCATTAAATGAGTTAGTCATTTCTAGATACAATGATGTCCTGAAAAGTATGTATATGGGAATCCTAGTGGAGAAGGACTTGGAAATCCATTCCCAAGGCAATCCTGCAACAGTCAGCCATTGAAAACCCTATGAGGGTCGCTATGAGTCGGATACCAACTTGATGGCACCTAACAACAACAAGTGTCTATAGTGATGGTAGGTGATAAGACAAATAAAAAAAAAAAAAACATGTTGACCAGGCTCCCAATAGGACCTGTCAAAGCATGTTTCATTAGTCAAAAGTACCAGGGACTTAGAAGAGAATGAAAGGTTGGAAAAAAAATGTTGGAGAAATATGTTGGATCCACATGTTCACCTACTATAATTGGAACAAAATAAATAAATGAAGAAAAACTTTAAAACTTGTGAGCAAACATTCACATTATAGAAGTTTCAGAATGCGAAGAGAAGATAAAAGGAGTAGAAACCCTACCCAATGAATAATTCCTGAAAAAGTCAAAATCTTGGGAAAGATATGGACATCCAGGTGCAGGAAGCTCAAGGACCCCCAAATAGATATGGCCAAAAATGATGCCCTCTGATGCAGATTATGCTCACACTGTCAAAGGTACATGACAAGATGAATTCTGAAAACACCAAGAGAAAAGTTTTAAGTCATTTTAAAAAGAATTCCCATTAAAGTACCAGTACATTTATCAGCCAAACCATAATAAGCCAAGAGAGAATGGGATAGTATATTCAAATTCTTGAAAGGACACAGAAAAGACCAACCATATATATTATACATAGCCAGGCCATTCTTTAGAAATGAAGAAGAAATAAAAATTTTCTCAGACAAGCAAAAACTAAAGGAATACTTCTTCACCATACCAGTCCTACAAGAAATGTTTAAGGGTGCTTTATATTGGAAGTCAAAATATGATAAGTACCATCATGAGAATATATGAAATCACAAACTCAGTGGGGCTGGGGTTTAGCTCATTTGGTAGAGTGCCACTCTAAACTCTCTGAAGCCCTGGGTTCAATGCCCAGTCTGGCAAAAATGGGAGAAAGATATGGCAAGGCTCTCCCAAAGCAATCCTGAAACAATCTGCCATTAAAAATACTATGAATAGCATAGAAGCACTGACATAGTTCTGCGATGGCACAGTGTAAGAGAATGTTTTGTTCTGTTGTACATAAGGTAGCTATGAGTGGGACCTGACTCAATGGCACCTAACAAGAACAACATAAACTCAACAGTAGTGCAGTTATACAAGAGAAAGAAAGTAGAATCCAGCCCTATCACTACAGATAACCAACACAACACAATGATGAACAATAGAGGCAGAAAGGAACAAAGAATGTGCAAAACAGCAATAAAAATAACTAACTAATAGGATGATATTCCTATTTATCTATAATAACCTTAAATGTAAATTGATTAAATGTCTCAATTAAAAGACTAACTGAATGGTTGAAAAATAAATCCCCTAAACATGTTGGCTACAAGAAACTCCAGCAGAAAAGACACACACAGACTGAAGATCAAAGGATGGAAAAAAATATACCAGAGAAATGGAAACCAAAAATAAACATTAGTAACTATACATTTACCACATAGAATCAACTATATGCTAAAACCTATGAAAAGAGAGACTGTCACTATATAGTGATAAAGGGATAAATTCAATGAGAATCAATAACACTTGAAAACACATGTGCCCTAGATGCTGGAGTACCTAATTGTATAAGAAAGCTTTTTTAGGTCTAGAAGAAAAGATATGACAGACATAGTGACACATTCCTGTGATCCTAGAGACTAAGAAAGCAGAGAATGAAGGATCACAAGTTTGAGGCCAGAAGTAGCATGTGTAACTTAGTGAGATCCTGACTCAAAAAGAAAATGGGCTGGAGGTGCCATTCAGTGGTAGAGCACTTGCAGAGTATGTCTGAGGCCCTGCGTTCAATGCCCAAGTATGGCCACCAAACAAGAAGATATACATGTTAATACCATAATAATTAGGGCCTTCAACAGCCCAATTTCATCAATGTACAGGTCCTCAAGAAAAATAATGAACAAAGAAACAATGGGGGTTTGGGGCTCAGTTCAGTGGGTAGAGCACTGCTCCACACTCTGAAGACTCAGGTTCATTCCCCAGCACTGCAAAAATGGAATATAGATATGACAATTCACTCCTGAAGTAATCTTGATACAGCCATTGAAAATCCTATGAGGGTTGCTATGAGTCAGACCCAACTTGAAAGCACCTAACAACAACAATAACATAGAACAGAAGAACCTAATAGACATTTGTAACACATTTCATTCAAAAACTACAGAATATGCATCCTTTTTATCAGCACATGGAACATCCTTCAGGTTTGACTGTATGTTAGGTCAAAAAAATCAACAAATTCTTAAAAATGAAATCATAGCATTTATCTTGTTTGACCAAAAAAGAAAAACAAGCTACAAATCAACAGGAAGAACTTTAGAAATGATAAGAACAACATTCTCTCAAATGACCAATAAGTCAGTAAAGAAATCAAAAGAAAAAAATTTTAATTTCTTAAAACAAGGGAAAATAGAAAATGGCATATAAAAACCTATGGGATATAGCAAATTTAGTTATGGGGGACTGTTCATACCAAAAATTGTCAATATCAAAACATATATTTCAAACTACCTAATG
>VMDO01029117.1:0-23051 GCA_007922755.1 Pedetes capensis
TTCTCTTTAGTTTATCATTCCCAGCATAGTAGACCATATGATTGTCTGACTCAAAATGGCCTATGCTGGTCCATTTTAGCTCACTGATGCCTAGAATGTCAATGTTTATGTGCTCCATTTCTCTTTTAACAATTTCTAATTTGCCTAGATTCATACTACGTACATTCCATGTTCCAATTATTAATGGATGTTTACAGTTTTTTCTCCTCATTTTGAGTCATGCCACATCAGCAAGTTGAGCACCCTGGGGCTTTACTCCATTTCTGTCATCATGGTAGACTCTACTTGAAGGCAGCAACCTTTCCCCGGTAGTCTTTGAGTGCCTTCCAACCTGGAGGCCTCATTTTCTGGCACTATATCTGACAGTGTTTCTTTGCTATCCATAGGGTTTTCAGTGGCTAGTTGTTTTGGGAGTGGCTCGCCAGGTCCTGCTCCCTAGTCTGTCTTAGTCTGGAAGCTCTGCTGAAAACCTGTCCATCATGGGTAACCTTGCTCATGTCCAAGGTTACAGTGGCAGAGGTCTCAGCCTCATCACAACACACAGGCCCCCACAGTGTGGCAAACTGACAGACGTGTGGGGGTTCACTGCATTGGGAGTTGTCTAATACCTTCAGATAGATGGCTGTGACAGTGCTGATGGTGACGATGATGATGAAGAGGTATAGGTGTGCTTAAGCCAACTTTCTAGGTATCCTCAGTAGAGAGTTGGTCCAGTCACCTGGATCACCTAGTGATTGGACCACCTAGTTTTCTATTTCAGGAAGGCTTTCTTTTGAAATCTTGATGGAAACCTCTTTGCTCATACAATTTTTGCATTCTGGAGAAGTCTGGCATCTGTTTTTACAAGGCATATTTTTAAAACTTATTGTTATGAAATGAGATCTACAAAAAATGTGTTTAATTTCAGTCTTTCCAAACTTATTTTACTACAGATTCCTTTGTTTATGTTTCCTCATGGAACAAATATTTCATGGTATCTCAATTTATGAAAGGCTTAGACATCCAAAGGCCTGTCCTGAAAACTTTGATTTCAAGTTCAGAGTGGTGTTAAACAAGGAACCATTGTATTCTCTTTTATGCAAAGTTCAGTAACAAGAGGAGAACTATTTGGTGGTTCTGTTGTGACTTATTCCACTCTACATAACATTTGTCATTGTACAACTTTCTTCTTCTTTTTAATATTACTCTTATTTTCATTGTAACTATATATCCAGGGAACACAAGATTGGTCAAGAAGCCCTCATGGAACAAGTACATAATGACCTTCTTTAAAAATGTTTTATTTTTAAATAGCTACAGATCCACCAGAAACTATAAAAATAATAGAATCCAGCATATCCTTCACCCAGTTTCTCCCAATGACAATATCTTATATAAGTATAGCATACTTGTTAGGTGCCATCCAGTCAGGCCTGACTCATAGCAACCCTCATAGGGTTTCAATGGTTGATTGTTTGGGTATTGCTTTGGGAGTGGGTTGCCACATCCTTCTCCTATAAGTATAGCACACTATCAGGACATGATTACCATACTCCTCAGTAGACTACAGATCTTATTTAGTTTCCATCATTTTTATGTGCATTCTTTTGTCTCTGTGCATCACATCACAATCCCATGCAACATTATGTAGTGTATAGCTCTGTCTGACTACCAACAAAACTAAAATCCTGTGCTATCACCATGAAAGAACTCCTTCATGCAACCTACTTAAACCTGCATCCTGCCATTCTTGTCCCTTGGCAACCACTATTCTCTTCTCTATTTCTCTAATTTTGTCTTTTCAAGATTGCTGTATAAATGGAATCAAGCAACATCTAACCTTTTGAGGTTTACTTTTGCCCTAAATGTAATGTCTCTGAGGTCTACCACAATGACATTTGTATTTATTTCACATCTTTTCTACGATTGGAAGATATCACTTTTCAGTTTCCTTCCTTTTACAAAATGAGAAAAATAAGTCAGTGGGAAAATCAGAAACTAGCAAAAGTCATGAATATAACTAATGATAGATTTCTTCATACCCTAGTTTAGAGTTACTTGCAACAGATTTTGTTTCCCTTTTGAACACTCTTTCTTTCTTATACCTAGCTTAGAGCCTGCAGCTGTACCACAGTGGTGTCCAAGCCTGTCAGATCTCAGAAGCTAAGCAGGGTCGGGCCTGGTTAGTACTTGGGTGGGAAACCTCCTGGAAACACCAGGTGCTGTAGGCTTGGGAGAAGGACCTGGCAACCCACTCAGAAAAAACAAACAAACAAACAAAAATACAAAAAAACACAATTAGGTATGGAAAACCCTATGAATAGCAGAGAAGCACTGGCAATAGTGTTTGGTCTGTTGTACACAGGATTACTATGAGTCAGACACGGACTTAGTGATCTTAATACAAACCACCAAAGAGGTGAGATGATAAAGAAGTAAAATAGAAAATGTCACTTGTAGATAGTTAATGCATTTGTTTCTTATCTTTGAGGTACCACAAGTAGAATTAGGAGTTGAAAATTCTATTTAGATTTAGATGATCTTTCAACAGAATATATGGATGTGATTTTCAAGTTATCCACCTAATAGTTCTTATAGCCATACCACCGTGGCATCTGATCTTGCCTGAAGTCAGAAGTTAAGCAGGGCCAGCTTTGGTTGGTCAGTGGCACCTAACAACAACAACTTAGTTTAGAACAGGTCATCTGAATGTCATGGTAGATAAAAAACAGTCCACAGAGAGCCTAATCAAGAGCTGATTCCATAAAAGTCAAATGCTTGACTTTGCCTGTAGTCATTACTATGTTATTCTACATTGTTGTTATTATTAGGTGCTCTTGAGTCGGGTCCAACTCATAGTGACCCTATGCACAACAGAATGAAACACTACCCAACACTGTGCCATGCCTGGCACTATTATCAGAACTTCTCTGCTATTCATAGGGTTTTCAATGGCTGATTATTTCGGGAGTGGATTGCCAGATCCTTCTCTGTAGCCTGCACCACCTGGCATTTCCAGGCAGTCTCTCATCCAAGGACTAACCAAAGGTGGCCCTGCTTAGCATCTGACTTCAGGCAAAATCAGATGCCATGGTGGTATGGCTATAAGAACTATTAGATGGATAACTTGAAAATCACACCCATATATTCTGTTGAAAGATCATCTAAATCTAAATAGAATTTTCAACTCCTAATTCTACTTGTGGTACCTCAAAGATAAGAAACAAATGCATTAACTATCTACAAGTGACATTTCTATTTTACTTCTTTATCATCTCTCCTCTTTGGTGGTTTGCCTTAAGATCACTAAGTTTTAAATGCTCCTGATAAATATTCAACAGCTTTTTACAGTGGCAGGGAATGTTTCTAGAGGAGTCAGGAATGTTTTCATCAAATCCAAGAGCAGACATTAACAATCTGAATGAACTATGTACAATCTCATAAGTACTTTTGAAAAATCATTACAGAAAGGTACTGGTACAAAGAACCCTGCCATATCACAGTAGCCATGTTTGCTCAAGTGACCTACTTCAAGGAACGTCCAGTGTTGTTTGAAGAAACTATGTGCTCCAATCTTTAGCTGCTGCAGACTTTCTTTGCATGGGGTTAGGGGAACATCTAAGAATCAGGAAACCCTCATTAGCTCTAAGTATTGATGAGATTGTTCTAAGTGTCAGAACATTTTGCATAGGTAGCATTTAGGGACTAGAATCAAAAAATACATCATTGTACAGTATCTTGCATGAATGGGTTCTCCAACCAAACATCCCACTGGAGTTATGGTTTTTGAGGGTGTATAAAACTCTTATTCTTGGCATAGCAAATGTATCCAAGTAATTTGAGGTTGACAAACCATAGCAGGTCCCTAAAAATATTATCTCAGGCACATTTGCTCCAAAACTACCTTCATATTCATCTTTGGAAATGTGTTGAATTCTATTGCTAGGGTCATGGTTGGACTAAGGACCTCCCCTGTAAATAGGAGTGTTGATTTTGCATTTAGGAAGTTAGCTTACCTGGTGTGTTCACATCTGTAACAACAGGTGAGGAGGTTTCCACTTAGAGTTTTTCAAGTTCATTTAGTGTGTTTCCTTTAATACTTTCATCATAACTGAATTTCTTTTTACTTTTTTCACCTTGTACATTTACCTTGGAAGATATTTCTATCATGGTAAGCATCAGAGCATCCTAGAATAGTTTTGGAAAATGGAAGGTGCCTATCAAAACTAAGTCTGGGTGAATAAGAGTAAAGCACATAATTCAATTGTATGAAAATATCATTATGAAACACAGTATGTTGCTGTTAGGTGCCATTGAGTCAATATCCGACTCATAGTGACCCTATGTACAACAGGTGAAACACTTTGTCAGTGCTTCTCTGCTACTCATAGGGTTTTCAATGGCGGATTGATTTTTGGGAATGGGTTGCTGGGTCTTTCTCCCAAGCCTACAGCACCTGGTGTCCCCAGGCGGTCTTCTATCTAAGTACTAACCAAGCCTGACCCTGCTTAACTTCTGAGATCTGATGGGATCAGATGCCACAGGGCTATGGCTGCAGGCTCAAAACACAGTATATTGTACACTAATTAAAAATAAAATTAAAAACATAAGAACAATAACAACGAATACCCTGAGTCCAAGATCTTGACCCATTAGAGCTTCACAATTGTGTTTTCCATCAAATAGGAGGTATATGTTAAAATCCCCAAGCAATAGAGAGTCAGTTACCGGAAAGGAAGACCTTTTCTAATCCTCCCATCTTGTAGATGAGAAAACTGAGACAATTTAAGGTGTAGAAAATTTAAGTTGTGGAAAATAGGCTAAAAGTGTTGGATATTGAAGATAATGCGCCCTTGGCGAAGGCAACATTCCCTTTCTAGGAAGAGCTCAAACAGGTCTGATAGAAAACAAATTGGGTAAGTTGAACATCAAATACCTGTTAACTAACATATGGGAGAGCCAACTGTAAAGCTACCTTCCATACAATAAATTTTCCTCTAAATAAGAAATCCATGGATATAAAAAATAAGGGGGGAAATGCACAGCTCTTTCTCACACTATGGTGGGGAGGCCACCCACCCAGTTTGAGGACCCTGTATCCTTCACATTCAAAGAGATCAAAGAACCTAAAAGCTAAAGCTGACAATCTGGGGATAATTTTATAACCCAAGGGGAAAAAATCATTTTGCAGCTTCCATCTTGCACAAGAAGGTGATTAAACTATATTGGGAAGTGGGGAAGCTTATAATATTCAAAGAAACCATATTAAGTACAGATATTATTCCTCATTTTGTAGATAGTATAATGGCCAAAGAGCTATATAGCAATGCATGGGAAGGAAGTGGCAGAGGAAATGAATATTTTCAAGAATATATTGTTGAAGTTTATGATTTTCAGGCATTTACTGACTTCTTAATAGTGGTAAAGTCTATAGAGGCAAATCAATTCTTACCATTTGTACCAAATGACCATCTATGCATTTCAGAAATACCACATGATAAAATACAAACTGCTACCTTAACAGATTTAGTGAGCCTATCCTGTAAAAACTTTGGTTCTTTAACAATGCAATTATTTTTATCAAATTTTCTCTGGGAATGTGCTTTCCAAACGTGGGGTGTCCTGACTTGTAAGAACAATAAACAATCTTGAGAGATTAAAATAAATGACTGCAGGCTTCTTTTAATGTTCAGAAAACCCTTTGTGAGAATAAAAGAATCACTATCCTTAAATAACTATACAATTACATCATTGATCAACCATGTCCCTGGTGGATAGATCTCAAAGTGAGGCATGGCGTGTGAAAGGAATGATTTCTCTGGTAAAAATCCTGCAATAATTAAAAGTTCCAGACAAAAGACTTTCTCTTTCCATCCTCTGCACCATCCCTGACCTCAAAGGGAAAAAGCCCAGAAGGCTGGATTGAGGGAGTGTGTCACAGTTCTGGATATATTTTCTCTCTCTAAGGTTAATCATGAAAATGCTATTTATGGGTTGAAAGTGGTTTTAGAGAAAGTGTTCTTGGGAATAATTTGGGAAACTGTGTTGAACCTAGAATTTATTCAGTGACACCTCTTTCTCCTGAAACTTTACGGTGGGATTGGTTCATCTTGGAGACAATTTGGGGATGGTTTGGTGCTGAGATTCCTGCAGACCACTCCCAAGTCACGTTATGATGAGAAAGAAATTATTGATTATTATTATGATGAGAAAGATATTAATGGTGTGTTCTGCTCAGGGGACAAGGATCTTTAATTTGGCAGTTGGAAGTATAGACAGATTTTCTCCAAGTAGGGAAAATGAATGATAACCAATCAACATGGTTCTTTGCAATTGGATTTGAGCAAAAAAGTTTTAATATTGTGCTCCTGAAATACTTAATTCCACATGTGACCTTACAGGAGTATATGAGTACTTTATATTTGTAGGTCAGAATGTTTTCCCTCTTCTACTGATCAGACTAAGAATGTGGTAATGGTGATGATGATGGTGGGGATGACTAGTAATGGTTAAAAACTAGAATTTAGTTATACCAGGTCCTTCTCTTCGCATTTTATGTGCAATTCCCAGTTATGTTTGTCCACAATTATCTGAAGTAAAACCAAATATTATTCCCTTGAAGATGTTGTTGTTGTTAGATGCTGTCAAGTCAGTATCAAGTTGACCCTATGTACAAAATGCAAAACACTATTGTTAGTGTTTCCCTGCTATTCATAGTGTTTTCAATGGCTGATTCTTTTTGGGGAGTGGGTTGCTGGGTCCGTCTCTGTCTCCCAAGCCTACAGCACCTGGTGTTCCTAGGCAGTCTCCTGTCTAAGTACTAACCAGGTCCAACCCTGCTTAGCTTCCAAGATCTGAGAGGATCAGATGCCACAGTGCTATGACTGCAGGCTCCTTTGAAGAAGCAGGTTTCAAAATCTTGTATGTCCATATTCGTCCATATCCACAGAACTCAGCTAGGGTATGAGTCTAAATGTCTCTAAACCTTCATTCATTCATTGATGCTTTACACACCAGCAACACTTTGCAAATGTTGTATGAAGACTTGGTACCAATCCTGTCCATTTGCAAAGCAGGTGCCATTCAGACCCACCAGCTCTCCCAAACCAGATAGATGATTTTCACTTAATTTGCCAGTTGTATAAGGACAAAAGGAGGAAAGATAAGAAAATAATTTTAAAAAGCATATAAATCCATAAATTGTTAGGAAGGTTATCCTGAATCATTTGCCCATTTGCAGCCAGTTATTGGCACACCCAAGACTAAAACAGAGGCCAAGTTTAATCAATTGGAAGGAGGTAGAAGGCTGGCTTGTTTTTGAGACTTTTTTCATGTAGCTATATTTTGACAAACCAGTAATAAAATAAAATTAGCTCAAAGCTTTCAATATATTCACAAACCTGCTACTCAGTACTCTATTTCGAAACCCAAGCCAGGCATGGTGGCACATTATCCCAGCAACTCAGGAGGCAGAGGCAGGAAGATCACAAGTTTGAGGCCACAGATAGCCTGTGCAACTTAGACACTGTCTCAATTTAAAAAAATTAAAAAGCGATTGGGGATGCAGCTCAGTGGCAGAGTACTTGCAGAGTATGGGTGAGGTGCTGAGTTCAGCACCCAAATACTGAAAAAAAAAAAAATCCAAAGCATTATAATTCTATAGCATTGTGTAAGGGTGTGGCACTGGCATTGGTACATAATTTTCAAGAAAATACATACAGTGCCTGTAATTGTCTATGTTCAGAATTGCAACATATTTTTTTTGTGTTTGTTTTCATCTTTTTGAGCCCAAAGTATATTCTGGATGGTGAGAATCTGGAGTTGCCCATTGCCCGGGCCATAGCTGGATTTTTAGCAGCCCACCTGGGCTCTAACTCTGCTGCAGCAGGGTGACCGTGCTGCCCCCACAGAAGGGACTGTCAATCGGTGGAGGGAAACTTTCCAAATATTTTGCTTCATTAAAATAAATTTAGCAGCCGGGCGGGGTGGCGCACACCTGTAATACCAGCAGCTTGGGAGGCGGGTGCAGGATGATCGCAAGTTTGAGACCAGAGGCAGTCTGCTTAACTTCGTGAGACTCTGTCTCAAAAACTGAAAAAATGGGCTGGGGGTGTGGCTCAGTGGTCCAGCACTTGCAAAGTATGCAAGCGAGAGGCCCTGGGTTCAACCTCCAGTACCACAATAAATAAACAAACAAAGAAAGAAACAAATTTAGCAGACAGGGCTTATGGCTCCCTGGTAGAGCACTTAGCTAGCATGGGTGAGGCCCTGGGTTTGATCCTCAGCACTGCCAAAATATCATAAAATAAAACACACTTAGGGGCATAGAATTAGACAAGGGAGATACACTGTTAATAGTGTGCTAAGTTTGCCATGCTTCCTGCAGAATGATTTGTCCAACTTCAATAGAAATATTCATGCACAAGCCCATCTGCCTCCTGGCATGTGAATGAAACCATGTGCTCTCAGCGCATGTCTTCATCAAAAGCAAGGAAGGAGGTTGTGGAATCCAGCTGTCCTTTCCAGACGCAGAAGGAAGCAAAGTGCTTTTCAAAGGCAGAAACATCAGCACATGGGGCCCTGCCTTCGCTGTTTTATGATTTGGAGAATAGAGCATCAATGAATAAGAAGTTAGGAAGGTAACTTAAAAAGTGGCAGCCTTAACAAGTAAATCCAGCGTAGAGGTGTGTGGTGTAGGGGTGGGGCTTGAAATTGGTCAGATGGATGGTGGCCAGGTCTTTGCAGGCACAACTTCTAGATGGTTTTACTTTTAAAAGATTCCTCTGATTTCTGTAGCTGCTCAGGAAAGGTGAGAAATTGGCAGAGATGTTGTTGCTGTTGTTGTTAGGTGCCATTGAGTTGTGTCTGACTCATGGCGGCCCTCATAGGGTTTTCAGTGGCTGATTGTTTCGGGATTACTTCGGGAGTGGATTGCCACATCCTTTTCCCATTTATGTGGTGCTGGGAATTGAACTCAGGACCTCAGGGACTGCAGAGCGGCCTGCGCTCTACCAACTGAGCTAAATCCCTTGTGTTGGAGGTCCCAGAATCATTCTCTCATTCAATGCATTCCCAAATTTAAAGCTTTGACATTTCTAAAAAGAGCATGTTTTATTTCTGTCCATCTCTTGAGCCATGGGTCTTTCCACAGGACGTAACACAACTTCTCCTTGCTCTTCAACATCTCTGATCAAACCAGACAAACTTGGTTGGGCATAAACCTCTGCCTTTGCCAGGGAACTTCCTCCAGAGAGCCCCCCAGATGGACTGCTTCCCTTGTAAGTCATGCTCTCTTCCTGGTGAACTAATACCATCATCGCAAGATTCTGTGAATGGCATCATGATTTAGTCCTTTCAAAGCAATATAAAAATTATCAGTAATAGCTGGGCACGGTAGCACACGCCTGTAATCCCAGTGGCTCGGGAGGTAGAGGCAGGAGGATCGCAAGTTCGAGACCAGAGGCAGTCTGTGTAACTTAGCGAGACCCTGTCTCAAAAAGTAAAGCAATGGGCTGGGGGTGCAGCTCAGTGGTCCAGCACTTGCAAAGCATGTAAGCACAAGGCCCTGGATTCAACCCCAAGTCCTTAAAAAAAAATAGTAGTGAAACTTTCAAGGTGAAGTTTTCAAATAAACTTGACCCAACTTTGAAAATTTGTTCCTAAACGGCATCCTTCTTATTTTGGGAATAAAGATATTAAACCATTTTAGATTCAAACCTAATGTGCACTGCATGCAGACATGGGGATTGTTGCTACTTATATAAAATAGGAGAGCAAATTTTTTTTTTTAATCATCAATCTCTTTATTTTTCTTTGCAGTACTTGGCTGTTGAACCCAGGGCCCTCCGTATGCTTTGCAAGTGCTCTACCACTGGCTGCACTCCCAGCCCACTTTTTAATTTTTTGAGTCAGGGTCTAGCTAAGTTATGCAGGCTACCTCTGGCCTCAAACTAGCCAACTTCCTGCCTCCATCTCCCAAGTAACTGGGATTATAGGTGTGCACCACATCACTAGGTTTCTGCTCATGTTCTGTAGCAAATGTCTGTGGTTGACATTCCTCGGAAATATTTCTTTAAAATCACTTGCCATTTCCTTGGTACTAAAAATTGACCCCAGTTGACCTATGGGATGACTTTTAATGAAATGACCTTTATATTTATATTATGAAAATTATAAATATGTATTCCAAAGAAAGACAAAAGAAGAAGATTTAAAATGCTTCTATTCCTACAACCCAAGTAGAAACATTATCAGTGTAACAGGGGATGTGAATTTTGCATGTCCAACTATTTCAAATCTATTATTTTAAGAACAGACTATATGCCACAAACACCAGAACAATGGGGTACAAAATCACACAATTAGTCAAATGCAAGACCAGGATGGTCAAACATCATGGTTTTCCCAGAATGGTCTCAAATTTAAGATGATAAGTACCACAATCCCAAAAAGCCTTCAGTCTCTAGAAAGCCAGATAGGTAGTCACTCTAGGTAAAACAGGAATAAATTTCAAGCCTAATTCTGTGTCATTAGAGCATCCATATACATTCATATGTGCTGACAAATGAACTCCTATGATATGTAGTTTGGTGTTGTTGTTGTTGGGTGCCGTTGAGTCGTGTCTGACTTATAACGACCCTCATAGGGTTTTCAATGGCAGATTGTTTTGGGATTGCCTTGGGAGTGGGTTGCTACATCCTTCTCCCATTTTTGCGGTGCTGGGAATTGAACTCGGGACCTCAGAGACTGCAGAGAAGCACTCTACCAACTGAGCTAAATCCCAGTCCCCATGTAATTTGGTAGCTTTCTCTGATTATGTCTATGGAGCATGTTTCCATTTCAACAAACATAATTATGTCATATAATTTTAATAGTTGCACATCATCCCATTGTGGTGGTGGTGTTAGGTCCTGTAGAGTCAGTCTGACTCATAGTGACCCTCGTAGGGTTTTCATTGGCTGATTGTTTTGGTATTACTTCCGGAGTGGATTGCCATGTCCTTCTCTTGTTTTGTTGTGTAGATCTACCAAATTTATCTCACCAATTCTCTACTGATGGATGTTTAGATGTTCAAATGTTCTAGATGACGAATGATCCTATCATGCATATCCTTTCACTTGTGTCTTAACAAACTACCTCTTAGGAGAATTCTTTGAAAGTAGAATTACCAGATTAAAGAGGATGTCCAGGTTAAAAGTCTTTGGCCTATATGGGCAGATTGCCCTTCCAAAAGACTCTTACAGTTGGCCATCTCACTAGTAGGCACTTCCTCTTCAATACTGGATATTATCAGCCTTTTCATCACTCATAATTTAAGAAATGGATATCAATACTTCACTGATATTTTAACTTCTGTTTCTTTAATTAAGGTGATCAAACATGCCCATATTTGTCCTTGCATTTCTTTATGTGTCTTATTTGTATTCATAAATTTTGATCATTCTATTTTTGTGTGTGTGTGTGTGTATGTGTGGTACTGGAGGGTTGAACCCAGGCCCTTGTGCATACTTTGTGACAGGAGGGGGAGGAAGAAAGAGGCCCAACGTCACAAAGCTATTGAGTGGTAAAGGCAGAGGTAGGATCGATCCACGTACCTGGCCTGTCATCCAACATGATTCTCCTGACCCCTGCTGCCTTCCCACACCTTATTTTCTCCATCTGTGAGCTGGAGGCAAGAGTCTTATCCTCTCCTTGCCTTCCTTTGAGAGGTGTACAGAAATGGGGGAGGTGATGTCTATAGGACTTATGAGCAACTTAGATGAAAGGTGTCATAATGAGCCCAAAGTACGGCTTGTCATATTGTTGTTGATGTTAGGTGCCATCCAGTCAGGTCTGGCTCTTGGCAGCCCTATGTACAACAGAACGAAACACTCCCCAACACTGTGCCATGCTCAGCACTATGTCAGTCCTTCTCTGCTATTCCTAGGGTTTTTGATGGCTGTTTTGTTCAGGATTGTTTCAGAAGTAGGCTGCCAGGTCCTTCTCCCATTTTGGTGGTGCTAGGAATCAAACTCAGGACCTCGGAGAGCACAGAGGAGCACTCTACCAACTGAGCTAAACCCCAATTCTCATTATTAAGCTCCATAAATGTTGAAAGGACTTTTTATATAAACATGCAGAAACAACCATAATAAGGAAGTACCTCCTTTATCTCATTTTTAAAAATATCCTCAGACTCCCTTTTCCCATTAATTTTTGTCAGTGTTGCACTCACCTGGTTGGGAGCAGAAAGCAAGCATGAGAAGTCACTATCCCAAATCATGGATTCCCACTTGGCATTCCCACATCACACCATACTTTGTCTTCACAACATTGGTCTCCACCTGGGCTAAAATACTTAGCTGCCGGGTATTGACTTAGAGCCTATCTTCCCTGCTGGACCCTAAGCAGCATGGGGCCAGGCAAGATACAGGCTTCAGATGCCCAGAGCCGCACACACTGTCTGGCCCAGCAACACTTAGAAGACATGATATACTATACATGAGCCCATGAATTAAAGGTCCCAGCCAAAATACAAGGCTCATGCCTGAGTGAGACCAAGGGCCACTATCAAAGGCAGAAAGGATCATTTGGAGTTGAAGTCTGCACTCTGGAAGCTCCCTGTTTCCCTGGCACATTACCCCTTTTACATCACCATCTCTAATGCATAAAATGCATATGTGATGCCAACATTGATACTTATCACTGGATGTCTGGGATGGGGAGGCGGGGCTGGTGTACTCAGCACTTCAGTTGACTTGACAAAGTTAGAAGCGTGGATAAGGTATCCCCTTTATGATGAGTACTTGCTACAGGATAATAGGTATGTGGCCCTTCATCATAACTAAAACTCTTGGAGCAGGTATTATTAGTCCAGAGGTTAAGTAACTCAGGCAAACTCAAACAGCCAACACTGTAGGCAGTTAAGTTCCAAAGCCTGTTTTTCTACACCATGACACTGCCTTCCTGCAAGACGTACTTAGGTCTGTTTCTCTCTCGACCATTTCTCTTGGTCATAAATAAGTAGCTACCTCAAAAGACAAAATAGATTCCTCTTGTAGCAAATGATGGTCAGAATATTTAATAGGTCATATGGCAGAACCCAGTCAGGATAGACAAGTGCTGGCTGTAAAATCGCTGGGTTCCTCCAGACAGTTCCCAGATGGAATACAAGAACTAATTTTGAATTTCAGATGAACAGTTTGTTAGTATAATCAATATTATACTAATAATAATATTAGTATAATCAATATTATACTAATACTAAAACGCCTGCAGCCATAGCACTGTGGCGTCAGATCCCGTAAGATCTTGGAAGCTAAGCAGGGTCGGGCCTGGTTAGTACTTGGATGGGAGACCGCCTGGGAACATCAGGTGCTGTAGGCTTGGGAGATGGACCTGGCAACCCACTCTCAAAAATCAACCCACCATTGAAAACCCTATGAACATCAGAGAAGCACTGATAATAATGTTTTGCCTGTTGTAAATAGGGCTGCTATGAGTCATGTACTGATTCGACAGCATCTAACAACAACAACAACAATACTAAAACATGTTTATATAGAGGGTTGGAAGACTTGAGTCTCCAGTTTGACCTCAAACACAGAAGTGCCCAATTGGCAGTAGCTCACCCACCCTCCTATTTCTTGGGGGTGGCCTCCATGTGCAAATGTAAAAGTTTAATGGAACAACGTTGACTTAAAGTCAGTGCTTAAAAATGATTTGTTTTATTTCCAAAGCCTGGAAAGTTGTGTTGGGGGCAAGAATTTCACCCCTATATTGTGTCCTGAATTCTATTATGATCCATGTGTAATCTATTATGATTTTGTTTTTATGACTAATGAATTTGCATCCCCAGCTAACACCACCCTCTTAGCTGAAAGGCAAAATAATGCAAGTTTCAAAAATGACTAAGATAAAACAATAGCATTACAGAAAATAATACAAACTTATGTTAAAAAATCAATCTTGCACCAACTACCATAGTGTTTATATCAAATGTTAATATACATGTAGTACTTATGGTTTATGTCTGGGGTTTAGCTTAGTTGATAGAGTGCTGTTCTGTGCACTCTGAGGCCCTGGGTTTAATCCTCAGCATTGCAAACATCGGAGAAGGACCTGGCAGCCCATTCCTGAAACACTCCCAAAACAATCAGCCATGGAAAACCCTATGAATAGCAGAGAAGCCCTGACATAGTGCAGGGCATGATACAGTGTCAGGGAGTGTTTCATTCTGTGGTACATAGGGTCGCTGTGAGTCTGACCTGATTCAACAGCACCTAACAACAACAACGTTTATGATATAATATTGACAGTCTAATTTTAAATACTTATTAAGACCTTCGAACTGACCAACAATAAGGTGTTTTTCCAGGATATGGTTAATTTTTCTTTAATTAAAACTTTTCTCCATTTTGAAGGTCCCTATAAAGAGCATGAGTTGCTTTTATAATTAGAAACAAACAGAAAGAAATTCCTCTTACAATTTAGTCATGACCCAAGAAATTGACAATTCACACTAAGATCAGAAAGACAAATGATGAGGGGTAATAAGGCTAAAAACGAATTTTCCTCCTGAAGAGCGGTTACATTTGTGGGAAAATGTGGCAGTTAGGTTCAGAGTAAAAAGGCCAACGACGACTCAGTATGGAGTGGAAATAATCAGTCAACCAACCCAGTGTTTTGTCTACATGACATAAATAACTGTTTGGGTTATTTAGTTTTGTTTTGTTTTCCACTCCACTGGCCAATTTTAGGCCTACTGCAGGCAGAATATTTTGATTAATTTAGACTGTTTTCAAAACCCCACTTGAATGCAATATATGACTGAAAATTTGCTATTAATATTCTTAAACCCCCCCACACACACCTGCACTCAGAAGGCATAGAGCAAACAGTAGCACCTTCCTTCTGTCTTAATCCCTCCCAACTTCACCCCGTGTTCGTGGACCTGACCTCCTAGTTCAAACACTGAGGTATTTGCTCTTCCGGAGCAAGTACACGTGATAAAAGTGTATTTTGTCCCCTTTGAGAACATTTGTTTCTTAAGGGATGCGAGTTTTTAATATACATGCAAAGGATGATAATGCAATGTGTCTGGCCAGAACGTAATCAAATGAGATTCCATCTCCTTTCCACAACTCAGAGCGCCAGGGTGGAAGACATTTTTCCCGTAACTCATATTTTCAGCCCTGTGAAGTCACCGCCCACACAGGAAATGACTTGGAACAGGTGGTCCGGGGATCTTGCTGGTCTTGTCTGGCTCCACGGGTAATGCTTGTGGGCTCCTGAGTCACTGAATAATTATGAGCCTGAACAAAAGGCTCTTAGATAAGCCCAGAGTCAAGCCAGGGAAAGGCAAGGTGAGGAAGAGGGACTGGCTCAGCGCGCTGTCTGTGCAAACTGGGTTGATGGATGAGGTTCGGCAGGAAACAATGCCCCCTTGGTTTGAGCTCTCCTTGGCTCCCCTAGCACCTGGGGGCATCATGAGAAGGCACAGGTGGGGAAGACACACCTTGGGTTTTAATGAGCTCAAAAGCATTGGAAAAGATCCTACTTAGGATCAATCCTCATAGAGGCATTGAGAGGGCATTTCTCCACTGTGTGCCCAGCCATGGGCTGGACACGAGCATTCTATGTTTTTTTTTTATGCCTTCTTAAGCGGGAAGTGGTGATAAATTTCCTCTCATGTCACAGGTGAAGGGGCTAAGAACTTAGCTTTGTGTTAGTACGAGGAAATGGGTGTGCTGTGGGTTGAATGGGGGCTGGGATTTAGCTCAGTTGGTACAGTGCCACTGTGCAGTGTCTGAGGTCCCAGGTTCGATTCCCAGCACCACAAAAATGGGAGAAGGATGTGGTTGTCAACTCCCAAGGAAATCCCGAAACAGTCAGCCATTGAAAACCTTAGGAGGGTCTCTGTGAATTGGACACAACTCAATGGCACCTAACAACAACAACAACATGGGTTGAATTTTGTCCTTTCCAAAAATATATATTGAAGTCTTAACCCCCAGGGTTTCAGAATGTATCCTTATTTGGAATAGGGTCTTAGTAGGTGTGAATAGTTCAGATAAGGTCCTACTGGAATAGGCTGCACCCCTAATCCAACATGATGGTGGTTTTCCTTATGTAAAAGAATGCCAGGCTGGGGATATAGCTCAGTAGTAGAGCATTTGCCAAGAGCATGAGGGCCTGGGTTTGATATTCAGCACTGATACACATACACACACACACACACACACACACACACACACACACATATGAAGAGACAGAGATATAGGAACAGTATCATGTAACCTGGAGCATCGGAGTGATGTCTTGAACTCTAAGGAATGCTAAAGATTGTTATCAACCAGTAAAAGCTAACGGGGAAAGGAGGATGGGTTCTCTCCTGCAGATCTCAGAGGGAACATGGTCCTCTCAACACCTCAACTTTGGGCTTTTGGCTTTCAGAACTGTCCAAGGATTGAGTTCTGTTGTTTTGAGCCACTTGATTTATGGCACATTGTTCAGGCTGCTCCAGCAATACAGAGAGATAGGAGCTACCATTTATTGAGGGTCTGATATGTAACACTTAATGGGATCTTTTAAAAAATGTTTTCTTAGAGTGGGGAATGTAGCTCTGTGGTAGAGTACTTGCTTAGCACTCACAGGCAAGAAAACAAAACAAAAAACCTTTCACAAAAATTGTCAGCTTGGTAGAGCACTGCACTGCAGTCTCTGAGGTCCGGAGTTCGATTCCTAGCACCGCAAAAATGGGAGAAGGATGTGGCAACCCACTCCCAAGGCAATCCCGAAATAATCTGCCATTGAAAACCCTATGAGGGTCGCTATGAGTCAGACATGACTCGATGGCACCTAACAATAACAATCCACAAGAAGTAATGTCCAATTTGAGTGTAAGTAAACCAGATTAAAAGAATGTGAGTGGATAACGTACAGCTAAGAGGTAAAAACAAATGATTCTCTTAAGAGAGCAAAGAGACAAGAAAGAGAAGGGTCATTCTACAGACCGGAATATCCTGAGATAGTGCATTAGACTCTAGGAAAAAGACCCGGATGAGACATCCCTGCCCCCTAACTGCAAAGTTAGAGGGATGGTGTCTATAAGACCACCCTGATTCCTGGCCCCAATTACAAGTCCAATGGATTCAAAACACCCTTGGTTTTGATAACTCCCCAGAAGTTTATTCCAGGGCAGGATGTGGAGTAACCTTGGCCAGAGGAAGAAGTGCAGAGAACGGAGTTCAGAAGGCACCTAGCACAGGGCTCCCATGTCTGTAGCTTCAGCTCTGATGTGTGACAGCATGCCAGCAGCGGAGCCCGCCTGAGCCGCCTTGATCCCTGGTGTCTGAGGTCTCGACTGAGGGGTTAACACCACATAGGCATGGTTGGCCGGCCAGGTAGCTGCAGCCCATTTTCAACCTATCACCAAATAGAGCTGATACCACATGACCCAAAGTCCCCCCTCTAAAGTGGGCTGATGTGGCTCAGAACTCCACCTGAAATCACACTGTAGCGTCTGGCTGGCCCAGGCCCCCAGGCAGACAGCGCCACTCCTATCAGGTCTGACATTCCAGAGGCGTAGACATCACTTCCCAGAAGCCTGGGGCAAAGGGCAGAACTAGCTGGAGGCAAATTTAAGTTCATTACCCAACGTTACATTAGACCCAGACCTCTGCTCTGCCCTGACATCGGCTCCCTCAGGAAACACCTCCACAACCCCACCTTCCAGGTGGACTCTTGTGGGAAGAGACTCTGCCAGTCCCCTCCTGCAGGCTCCGTCATGCGCTTGGAGCCAACCCTGCTCCGAGCCTCCTCACAAGTGGGAATCTGGGTACAGCAGGGTCCTTCCGATGTCCACTCTGGGCATGCTCCCCTTGCCTGCTGTGTCCAGCACCAAGAGGAGCCTGGCCCAGGAGGGAGAAACCCCTGGGTTGTGCTTTGGACAGCAGAGATGGAAGTGGTGCAGTGGGATGGGGTCTAGGTCTCAGAGAGGCTGAGGAGGTGGCAGCCCTATCACACAGGGATGGAGGTGGCAGCCCTATCACAGAGGGACCCCCAGGAGAAAGTAAGAGCTGAGGCCCCATAGCTGTCCTTGTGCCAGGTGGAGGGAGAATGAGGCTCTGCTTTGCCGAGGTTGTTGTTGTTGTTAGGTGCCCTCGAGTCGGTACTCGACTCACAGCGACCCTCATAAGGTTTTCAATGGCTGACTGTTTCAGGATTGCCTTGGGAGTGGATTGCCAGGTCCTTCTCCCATTTTTGTGGTGCTGGGAATTGAATTCAGGATCTCAAAGACTGCAGCACAACAACGCTCTACCAAGTGAGCTAAATCCCAGCCCTTGCCCAGGTTAGGTGGGGGTTTTCCTCTCTTCCTTGTGATTCTGTTCTTATGGCAAAATACAGTGCATGGACAGTCCCCAGACATTGCCCTTCCATAACCAAATTAGCCTGAAGGGGCAGCAGGAAGTCCTTCTTCAATGGCATTTATATTCTTCCTTCTGGTTCCAGCTTGGATGCCAGCTCTCCCTTTCCTGAAAACTGAGTGCTCTTAGAAAGTAGCTGTCTCTCTTCTGCGCACACAAGCATGCATGCATCTGTCTAATTTCTTGCATTTTATTGCCAAACAGCCTATGTAATTTCCACATTTTCACGGAGCAGACAAACATGTGTCGAGCACTTAAAATATTTTTTATCAAGTAGACAAAAATTAGAGCGAGGAAAAAAGTTGCCTGAGCAATATCTCTATCACAGCTGCTGTGTGAAAACAAGTCCTCTGGCCTCCACACATTTTTGGATGCAAAATGTGCTACAGGCAAAGGGGGAAACCAGAAAAGAAGTGGAAAGAAAACAGGAAATGAGAGTAATCATTTACAGCCAATTTGAACTTTCTTTCCATAACTTTACAGGATTTAAAAGATTCATTGCATGGTAAAGGACTAAAATAAAAAATATTCTTTAATGGAACAGTATGGGCCACATATCTGCAACTGGGAATGGAACTAAAGTTATCAAAATGATTTCCAGGGAGGCATGAGACCCACAGAATGGAATAAATGTGTTTCATATCTCGAGTTTTGACCCATCATTTGCAATCAATTTTCTCTGACTTTTCCATAAGCCAAGCCAAAGAAAAGAAAGAAACCAGGCCTTACCCTGCACACAAGCTCCCCGCTTCGCCCACCAGGCACACCAGCTTTCTGATATTGTCATGTGGCCACTCAGAGTCAGGAGGATTCCGATAAATACAGAACAAGTCATCCTGGTGTCTGTTTCTCCCTGATGAGAGCAGAAAACCAGCATCATCTTCGGCCAGATTCTGCCTTGCAATCCATCATGCAGTAGGAGCCCCTTTCTGATTTTATTTTGTATTTTGGCATGGTAGCACACAGTTACTCTTGACTTCAAAGGTTGCTCTCTGCCTGAGTAACTCATCCAAGCTTGGAGGGTAAGAAATGGGCTCGTATTTTGCCTCCTCCAAACCAATAAGAGAGCCAGAAGGCAAAGTGTCTTTGATAATGGGGGGAAAGAGACTCAAACTGTAGTAAGATGTTCAACGTGAAACTTTTGTTTAGAGCAATCCAGATGTGAGCACATCCTTACATGACTAATTATTGCAAGCTTCCTTGACACAGGCCACCTGCAAACCCTAAGACTCAGAGCTTGCTGTGAAGTTTTGCTTCTAATCTGCAAGGGACACGAACAGAAAGCAGGCTTTGCCGGGAGTGTTTGTGCTTTTCCAGTTTTATGTGGATCCTTTCGAGTATATTAATATCATGCATAATGTCAACATTTGCCAAAGCGTTCTTGACTGACAGGGTTGAAAAAGTGCGTTTCTTCAACAGCCTGTTTCTATAATCAAAGTCATTCTTCTTCAAAACTCAGACCACCATATGCTTCCACTTTTTTTTTCTGTTTTATAAAGGGACTTCTGCATGTTGACTTCAGGACAAATTTCAAATAGATTAAGGCAGTTCCAAAAACTGGAACCAGCTTACCCTCAGCACCTCTTGTTCCCCTCTCTTGAGGACAGATGAGGCTTTGAGCTCTTCTCTGCTGCAATTGGGGTCCATTCTAACAGAAGGAATCACAGGGGGTTTTTGGGTGTGTACTAGATGCCAGGCTCTGGGCTGAGCATTTTATGTGCTTTAGGATATTTAGTCCTCCTAAGGACTCTACGCCGGCAGCTATAGCCCTGTAGCGTCTGATCCTGTCAGATCTCGGAAGCTAAACAGGGTCAGGCCTGGTTAGTACCTGGATGGGAGACTGCCTGGGAATACCAGGTGCTGTAGGCTTGGGAGAAGGACCTGGCAACCCACTCCCAAAAATCAATCCGCCATTGAAAACCCTATGAACAGCAGAGAAGCACTGACAATAGTGTTTTACCTGTTGTACACAGGGTCGCTATGAGTCGGATACTGACTCGATGGCACCTAACAACAACAAGGACTCTTTAGAGGACCGAGAAAAAAACTGTGGCACTCAGACAAGTTCAGGAACTTGCCCAAGGCCCCATGAATAGTGCAAAAATGTGGACATCCTGTCCTTCATTTTCACCATATTGACACATCAGCAAAGACCAATCAATGGCTGCTCACTATAACTATGCACTGATATACCCCTACATGCCTGCCAATACACACGTACCCATTCTTTTTGTTTTTATAAGAGACAAAGAAGGACACTACATTTTAGTAAAAGGAGCAATCAATCAGGAACCAATAATGCTTCTAAATATTTATGCCCCAAATACTGGGGCCCCAAGCTTTATAAGACAAACTTTACAGAACATAAAGAACTTTATTGGACCTTCTTGAAGGTTTCTCTTTAGGGATTCTGGCTTCTACTGCTAAGGGAACAACACCTGTGTCCTCTCACTCTTCCACATGAAGTCTTCAGGGCAGGGAAGAAGGTCCCTTTTCCGGGCTGAGGTCCATCACTCTAAAATGCATTTGATTCACATCTATGATATTCTCACAGTCACCCACTCAAGTGACTGAGAAATAACTCAATGCAGGAAATATTTGTTAAACACATATTGTTTACAAAACATATGGGGGCACAAATGTTCATAGGCTTCTGCTCTATAAGCTATTCTCATATCACATGTGTGCACACGTGCGCACACACACACACACACACACACACACACACACACACACACACACACAAAGTTTAGAAGTTTGATCTGCTGGACTCCTGATCCTTCATGGAGTATTCGGGGATTATGATGTAAAGGGGAATTGGAAAAAGCCAAAGGAGGACCCATCCGTTGCTTGAGACATTCACAAGAGAAAAGAATCAACCTTGACAACAACAGGAGGCCCTCAAAATAGTGATAAAGATCCAACCAAGAGAAAAGAGGACTTTGGGAGGAGTTGTCTCTACAGCAGAGTCTTGAGAAGTTCAACTCTTTTTCCATCGAGTGGGTATTAGTCTGCTTTTTGCTGCCCTAATAAAATATCTGAAGCTGAGTACTCAGAAAGAGAACATTTACTTAGCTCACAGTTTTGGAGGCCAGAAGTCCAAGACCAGACATCCTATCTGCTCAGCCTCTGGTGAGGGTCCTCCTGGCTGCATTACAACTTGGCCTTGAAGTAGAAAAGGAAACAGTCTCATGCACAATGGGCCGAAGTGTGGGCTGGCCTTGCCTTGGAACAGCCCACTCTCTAGAGAACTTACTCACTCTGCATTAATCCTGTCTAAGGGTGCTGCCCAATGACCTAATCACTTCCTGCTAGGCGCCACCTCTTAAAGGTTCCACCTCTTCCCACCATCCCCATACCAGGGACTGAGCTTCCAGTACATGAATCCTCAGGGACACAACGTGACCATATCCCAAACAAAGTGTGGTCCTATCCCTCTGGCTGGCCAGTAGACTACAGTAAGGACTGACTCATGGATACTCTCCCAATCAGAGCGGCATCCCTTTCTCATGTGCAGTGTTGCCATGCTGGGAATGATGGTGGCATAAGGAGAGATGGAGACTATAGGTCCTAGGAAGGACGGACATAATGGGCTTACCGCCTAATGTGCTACTTAGAGCAAATGCCAAGCAACGATAATGCAGAACAAACACATTGTCATCTCAAGGGGAAAGGGGGAATGAAAAGAGACCAAGACTGGTGTGAGGAACTAAAAAATTAGAGATGGCTTCTGTGTACTTCCTGGAGAGATGAGGGTGGGGTAGGAGGGGCTTGGAGGGTGCTGTCTATGTGAGCGGGGAGATGTACCAATACTCTATTAGGGCAGGGGTGTCCGATCTTTTGACTCCTGTGGGCTGCATCTGTTGTCGTTGTTGTTGTTGTTAGGTGCTGTCAAGTCGGTATCTGACTCATAGCAACCCTCACAGGGTTTTCAATGGCTGACTATTTCAGGATTGCCTTGGGAGTGGATTGCCAGGTCCTTCTCCCATCTTTGTGGTGCTGGGAATTGAACTCGGGACCTCAGAGACTGCAGAGCAGCACTCTACCAACTGAGCTAAATCCCAGCCCTGGGCTGCATCTAGGAAAGAGGAATTGTCTTAGGCTGTGTATACGTTATACCATAAAGTTAGTGCACATACACAATAAAAGAGAGTCACAAAAAATATAAACACTAATGAACATATGATAAAAGATTTTGTGGGACTGCATTATTCGCTATCCTGGATTGCATGTGGCCTACAGGCTGTGAGTTGGACTCCCTTGATGTAGGCCAACTACATTGTCCCCTACCCTGGGGACCCCACCAGCTCTGGCCAAACGAAGGCAGCTGGTCACCTGACTCATGTCATTCACTTCAAGCTGAACATCTGACCTCTGCAAATGGGTCCAACCACATTTGTGATCCCCATGCCTCACTCTTAAACAAGGGAAGTGAAGACCTGTGACATAAAGAAAAATGTTTAAGGTGACAAAACTAGCCATAGCTTAAGTTGGGGTGTGATTCTAGATCTTATGGTTCCAATGGAAAGGGACTATGCTGTCTTCTACTATTTGCATTTGAGACCCTTCAATTTTCTTCCTCCTCCTCCCCCTCCTCCTCTTCTCCTCCTCCGCTTCCTTCTCTTCCTCCTCCTCCTCTTCCTCCTCCTCCTCCTCCTCCTCCCC
>VMDO01029118.1:0-23051 GCA_007922755.1 Pedetes capensis
CAACCTACTTTCAGATAATAATTGTTATCAACTTAAACTATTCAATGTTCAATTTACTGAGCTTTAAATTCTACTTTGGGTGTTATTAATTTTCTATACCTACTCCCTGTTTGTTACTCTGCTTGGAATGCTTTTTAATACATTTTGTTTTAAACTTTTTCAGTGAACTTTTACATGTAATTCTCATAAACTCTACAAAACTTGATTATTTAATTCAATTAATTTGTCATTTAATGAAAGAATTTAAAGCAATGATTGTGACCATTGATATGAAGTATGAACAAAACTTAAAGTGAATGTTTAAATTTTAGAACTTTATTTCAGTAAAAGACACACTGAGTATCTTTAGGATCACCCTGCATAATGACAATGTTCCATGTCACTCATCGTTTCTGGCAGGGAAATTTCTGTGAAATAAAAGTATTACCGTGTATCCTCATCCACCTTCTCCACTGGTTCTGGGACCATGTGACTTCTGGCTCTCCCCCAAAGTCAAAATGACCATGAAAGGTAAACGTTTTAAAGAAATTCAGGATATCAAGGCAGCCATGACAGAGCAACTAAGGACACTTACAAAAGAGGACTTCCAGAAAGTAGCAAGAATAATGGAATAAGTGTGTTCAAAGTCAAGAAGAGTACTTTAGGGAGACCAATAGTGTCTTTTACTGTACTATTTTTTTTTTAATTTAAACATTCACCATATTTTTTGTCACACCTTGTACTCTCATTTTCTTTGAATGCCTCTTTTCTATTTCTGTTGAGAAGGGAGAGAATGATATAATAAATGAAACTTCAGATTTCATTTATTACCAAATGTCCAGCTTGCACAGTGAAAAAATCTGCTATGGTTAAATATTTTTCCCCCTCACTCTTGGGGTTAAACAAAGTTTTGGTTTCCTCTCTATTTACATGGCCCTTGGGCTTCTTTTATCAATGGAATGGAGTTGCCCATTAAAAAAAATTAAGCTCATTTAATAGTTTATGGTGCTTTTAACCTTCCCCTAGAGACATATAAAGTATCTAATTTTAGAATTAAGCTGATCTGTTGATTCTGGACATGAGAAATGATGAAAGCTATATAGTTGCAACTGAGATGTATCTCTGAAAATTTGAGTTGATGACATTGTGGAAATGCTCACTGGACATCAGAAACTTGTGAGGAGAAGGTACAGACCTTCTAGAATAAACATTGCCAAATTCAGGAAGAAAGCTGCCTCCTCTCTGATAAAGTTGTCTCTAACACCATCTAATGACTGATGTGAAATGGTATGGGGAGGAAGCTGATATCAGGAGTGTATTGCAAAATGTTGCACTGAAGAAACAGTTTCTTGTTACCTAAATAAGTCCACATCAAAGATGTACATATTGGAGACTGTCTGGCTGAATATATATTCCTTCCTTATCCTTCATATCCAAGATTCATTAGTGTAATATGAAATTTTTAGATTAACATAAAATAATTTTACATTGTCAATATATTTTTATGTGCACATTATATAAGAACCATAGTAATAAGATTTAAATGAACTTTGTGTTTTATACTTTAGTTGTTTTCTTCCAGTTCTTGAATATCATTTCTTATGTATGGGTTTTTTTATGTTGGATATTTTCTACCAGGTTAATTATATAATTTTTTGTTTTCCTTTCAATTGAGCATCTTTTTTATTGTTGTTGGATTTGTTTGTTTGTTTGTTTGGATATGTTTGTTTAATAGTATCTCACTATGTAGCCCAGGGCTGGGATTTAGCTCAGTGGGTAGAGCACTGCACTGCAGTCTCTGAGGTCCCGAGTTCAATTCCCAGCACCACAAAAATGGGAGAAGGACCTGGCAATCCACTCCCAAGGCAATCCCAAAACACTCAGCCATTGAAAACCCTCTGAGGGTCGCTATGAGTTGGATACCGACTCAACGGCACACAACAGCAACAACAACAACAACAACATGTAGCCCAGGCTGGCCTCAAAGTCATGATCCTCCTGCCTCTGCCTCCCAAATGCTGGGATTACAGGTATGTGCTACCACATTAGTGAGCATCTTTTAAGTGACTTTTCTAAGCACCTGAATTTCTGAAACTATTTTTCTTTTGCTTTTGAACAGGCAATTCCATCTTAGCTTAATGAATGAATGAATGAATGAATGAATGAATTATTGGTGAGACAGAGTCTCACTATGTTGCCCAGGATGGTCTTGAACTGACTCCTGAGCTCAAGCAATCCTCCTGCCTCAGTTCCCCAAGTAGCTGGGACTTCAGGAGTGTGCCACCAAATCTGGCTTAAATAAAGATTTTTAAATCTTAGTATTTTCTCCCTTAAAACTCTGTACTCATTGCCTGAAACATTTAAAGTCCCCCACAAGGTCTGAGATCATGTGGGCATTTGTTCCTTTCTAAATAATCTGTGTATTTCCATGCATACACACTTGTAGCAAATCTATTTCCACTTTCAAATTCATAGTAATTTCAGCAGGAGACGTCGCAGCACTGCTGTCCTTTCATCAGTGTTTGGGAACACCAACATGGCAAGCCCATCCAAGCACAAAGCCATTTCTGCAGACCTACAAAGGTTTTTTTTTTTGTTTTTTGTTTTTTGGGTTCTTTTCTTTTCTTTTTTTTCTTTTCTTTTCTTTTCTTTCTTGATTTTGTCTCTCCTCGGTCTTCCCTTTCTGTCTTCCTAAAACTCCTCCTGGATCTGTCCTCTTTCATCTCATCACTGTCTTTGAAAGTGTATCTTTCTTCTGGGTTCTAAAATAATTTCTTGAACTTTTCTTCCCTTTCTGATATTGAGCCTTCTGGAGTCAGGCTATTCAATATAGTAGCCACAAGCAGCATGTGGCTATTTAAATCTAAACTTAATTTAAATGAAATAAAATAAAAGTACAGTTCTCAGTCACACTTTTCAAATGATGAATATTGACATGGAGCTTGTGGCTGCCAGTGGATAGTGAAGATATAGAATAGCACTTGCAAACTATACTTCATGGGTGCACTGAAACCCATGGCCTCTTTTTATAAAAATTAGTTTTTAATATATTTAACTGTGCATTTTAAGGTGAACAAACAAGTGGAGCTTAGTATTTTTCCCAAATTTGTACAATCATTGCCACTATCTAGTCCAGAGCCAAAGAAAACCCTGTACCAATTAGCAGTTATTCCCCATTTGTCCCTCCCTCCAACCCTTGGCAACCACTAACCTATTTTCTGCCTCTATAGATTTACCTTTGCAAAAGACCTCTTTAAAGTGTTAAAAAATAAAGGTGTCACATTGAAGATAAAGGTGAATCTGACTCATGCCATGGTATTTTCAATCACCTCACATGGTTGTGAAAGCTGGACAGCATAAAGGGAGACAGGAGAAATATTGAATTATGGTGCTGGAGGCAAATATTGAATATACCATGGACTGCAAAAAGAACCAACAGATCAGATCTATCCTAGAAAAAGGGCAACCAGAGTGCTCCCTGGAAGCAGGGATGGCTAGATTGTATCTCACATATTTTGGACATGTCAGAAGGGACCAATCTCTGGAGAAGGATATTATATTTGGGAGAGTGGCAGATCAATGAAAAGAAGACCCTCAACTAGATGGATTGACACAGTAGCTCGAACAATGGACTTAAACATAAAAAAAGATTGTGCTCCTGACACAGATCAAATGTTTCATTCTGCTGTACATAGATTGCTATGAGTGAGACCCAACTCAATGGCACCTAACAACATGGATTTATCTGTTCTTGAAATTTCATACAAATGGAAACCATCATCTTGTGTCTATCTTCTTTAACTTAGCATAGTGATTTCAAGGTTCATCACTTCATTCTTTTCTATGGCTGAATACTATTTCATTATAGGAATATACCACCATCTGTTTATTAATTCATTTCTTGATGACATTTGGGTTGTTTCCACTTTGAAGCTATTATGAATAGTGCTGCTATAAATATTCATGTTAAAGTTTTTGTATGAACTCTTGTTTTCAGTTATTTGGGGTAAATATCCAAGATTAGAATTGCTCAATGATATGATAATCACATGTTAATTTCTGGCGGAACCACCAAACTATTTTCCACAGAGACCACCTCATTTTATGTTCTCACCCAGCAGTGTATGAAGGTTCCAACTTCTCTACATCCTAACAACATTTATTATTTTCTTTCTTTTTTTTTTTTTTAAGAATACCATTTCTAATGGGTGTGGAGTGGTTATCCCTGAATTGTTATTGTCTAGTCCATGGGCCAAGATTTTGTTGTCTTATGCTTTTGTGCTTTTGTTTTGTTCTTTTTTTTTAAAGGTTTGTAAAAAAAACACTGACAGGTATGCAACAGAGACTGTGTGTGACCCCTGAAGCCTAACATATTTACTATCTGGTCCCTTATAGGAGAAGTTTACTAACCCTTGATATATAGGCCATTGCCATCATTGCAAAAATTTCTATTGAACAATGCTCTGTATGTCTAATGGTCTAGTTAATGATTCAATTGCAATTTTAGAATCAGCAATCTTATATTTTCATCTACAGTCTATAGTAGCAGTATATTATTTCCTACTTCATCATACTTTTGGAGATAATATTCTCCAGAATATTGTTGAGAGTGAGCACTCTAACTTTTCTGAGCTTTTGTCGTCTTATAATCACTTACAGAGATGTTCGCTCTGAAGATTCAAATATGCCCCCTTCTTTTGACATGCTCTAACTTTCATATGCTTTGGGAATTTTCTCTTTGCTCATCCCAAGAGCCAGATTTGGAGTTGACATAGATTTTAGCAGAGATAGTGATGATCCCTATCTGATTCTTGCAAATAAAGAGTGGATTTGATTTTCTTTTCTTTAACATTATCAGTTCAAAAATCCAGTAACCTGAGACAAGTGGAAAGCGGGCCTAAAGTGGAAAAGTTTCATCACCATTAGCTGAATAGTTGCCCTCCTTTATTTGTAAGCAAATATTAATTGAGCCAGGCCCACCCTCCTTGACAGGCACAGTTACACAATTGGGGGTTGGTACTGGCAGGGGCAATGTTCTCTGTCCAGTTTCTTACCAAGAATAAGCTTACAGTGCCTGGCATGACCACCCAGGATAACTGGTGAGTTCCATATGTGCCTCCCAAAATATTAGAGGTCTTCCCTTCCAATCATCCCTTATTGATTGATAATGTTGCTCTGCCAGTTTCTTTTCCAAGTTCTTCTCAGGCTAACTCATGCTTTACATATGGGAAGCAATTGCTTGGGTAGATTCACCCTTTCATCCATTCTCTTCTGAACTACATCTGGCAGGAAATCTTTGATAATTCTGACATATAAATGGCATCTCTTTCTCATTTCCACTGACACAATTTTTCATTACATTTCTTTGGTAAGTAATAGAACTACAGGTACTGTGGTAAGCAATTCATACTCACAATTTCATTTACCCATAAATCCCAATTTAAATAAAATCTGTGTAATTTAGGGGAGAGTAATTTATAAAAATGGTGTGTTTTCCTCATTTACCTATACCTTTAGAAATTCTGGAGGTTGGAAACACAAAGCCAGAAACCAGACATCACCGACCTTCTGGAACACACTTATCCTGATTCCAAGAAACATTGCCCACAAGAAAACCGAAACCTCTAAACTAATAACAGATGTTGCAGATGTTATAAGAAACACTATGTTTTCCTAGTACCCAAATTTCTAGATGAATTATGAAAAGGAATCCGTCTTTCATCTGGATGTTTGACAGCGTGTAGATGAAACACCCGTCAAAGACAGTAGGCACTAAACAAATATATGGTGAAAAATGTCTGGCTGGCTGACTTGCTGAAAGACTGGATTTTTCACTACTCATCCAGATGTTTTGGCTTCACAGAGGCACTAGCAGGGTCTGCCAAGCTGATTTGTGATCTTTGAGTGAAGGGTGATACATGAGTACAGAGCATTATACCGGCAAATGAGTACACGACACTGTTGTACTTGAAATGAGGTCTCGCTGGCTGCACCCAAGGCGTGTGACAGACCTGCCTGTCCACTTCCAAGTGCTTCTGACAGACGAGCCCTCCATTTGCATACATCTCAGCATGACACATGAGGAAACTGTTAAGTTATTATTAGTACTGATAATGGAGTCATCACCAGGAATGTATTCATATTTCTAATGTTGTCACTGCAGATTGTTTTGCTGTTAAAGAGAGAGCCTATCAGGCATAAATATTTATGCCTGGATGGATGTCAGATTCTTTAATCAGGAACTGGATTGGTCTTAATTGAATCTTGGGGACAAATTTAGGCTCAATGCTGATTGTGCAGATTTTAGCTCCGTGTGAGCAGAGCTTTCTCCGTCTATCTTTAGGATTCCCAAGACAGAAGCCTCTGTCACATGAGCAGGTAGGTCACCTCCTAGGGTGTGCTGGGACCTTAGCCATGTTATGGAGTTATTTTGGCGGAGATTGACAGAGATTTATAGGACCAAATAAAGAAAATGCCTCTTGTCTAGCATTTGCTTCCCAAAGGCCTTTCCAAATAGGGCTTATTTCAAGCAGGCACAAGGCCATTGTCTCCATAAACACAGGGACCATGCTCTGACCACTATTGCTCTTTAATTGTACAGCATACTATCTGGAACAAGATGACCTCTTAATATGTGTGGGATGAATAACTACACAGAGGACAAGAGGCTAGAGTAGGGGGACCCTACAGAGCAGTTGACTATAAGCCTGATTTGCAGCACCCGTCATTCTGGACAAGCAAGCCATTAGAACTATCATTCATTAAGGACCAGGTGCAGTGGATGCATGAAGCGCTCAGACTTTGGAATCAGACTGCCTGGATTTAGTTTCAAACTCTGTCACTTACTAGCTGTGTATTTTTGAGCAAGTCATTCAGTCTTATTAGCCTCATTTTTCTTCCCCAAAGTGTCACGTGCACTGTAACTATGATAACAGTGCTACTTAACATGGACTGGACTCATACAACAGGCCACATACTCTTCCAGGTGTTTTACATGTACTATCTCAAGGTAGGCAGAGCATGGGAAACAGAAGTCATAGAAAAGGAACAAAAGGGGCACCAGGGATAAGTAAATGGGCCAATGGCCTGGGAAGCCCACTGTTGTTGTTGTTAGGTGCCGTCGAGTTGTGTCTGACTCAAAGCAACCCACATAGGGTTTTCAATGGCTGACTGTTTCGGGATTGCCTCAGGAATGGATTGTCATGTCCTTTGCCCATTTTTGCAGTGCTAGGAATTGAACTCTGGACCTCAGAGACTGCAGAGCAGAGCTCTACCAACAGAGTAAATCCCAACTAGGGGTGCTGAACTACCAGAGAACTCATAAAAAGGCTGGTATTCTGCATCTGCTTTAGGCACAAGAGTCCAAATGCCAATCTGGTCATTTTCTCACTTAGAATCTTGATCACCTGGATTGCAAAATGGATAGAATCATGCCCACTCAAAGAGTTACCAGGATCTGGGTATGGTGCCTCATACCTGTAACCCCAGTTACTTGAGAGGTAGAGGCAGGAGGATCACAAATTCCAGACCAGAGGCAGCCTGTATAATTAATGAGACAGTGACTCAAAAATATTAAAAAAAAAAAAAAGGCTGAAGGTGCAGCACAGTAGTGGAGCACTTGCAAAAGTATATGTGAGGCCCTGGGTTCAACCCCCAAGTACCACATTCTAAAATAAATAAATAAAGACTTTATGGGAAGATTAAAGTAAATCAAGTATGTGAAGTGCTAGCCATAGAGTAGGTGCTCAATAAATTCAAGTTCCTTTAATTTCCTGCTGATGACACTGGGCTCCCATACAAAATATGGAATGGAGGCTTAGGTGACAGTGCCCATTTGGTTCAGGGAGCAGGCTGGAAAAGGCAAGATCCAACATTCTTCTCTGTATGCTGGCATGGCACAGTATACCCAACTACTTAGCAGGTGCCATGCTGGACTGCTTTTGTGTGCTTATAAATATGTCAGTCAAGACAAGGTGAACTACTTGAGGGTTCTTACTCCTGATCCTCCAGCACCAAATATAAAGTCACCTAGTGTATACATGGTACTTGGTGAAGATTCATCAACTTGAATGAATGGTTGGAGGAGCGATGAATGGGGAGATAGGTGTGGAGGTCAATGAGCAAATGAGTGAATCATCAGAGAAAGAACTGGTCCACAGTGTTAACAGCCTTCCTAGAAATGCTTGCCCTAAATGGTCCCTTTTTAGTCCTCACAAGCAAAGCAGGCATCATCAGGCACCAGGCCTTGTAGGTCTGACATATTTGGGGAGGGATCTGAACATGGGTTGAGGTATAGATTAGATGAAAAATGTTCTAGGAAAAAGAATCAGTAAAAAACAAAGTCTTCCTTAGGAAGACTTCCATATTAGTGGAAAATTTCTACTGTCCCAGATAAAGCTCCTTGTATAACAGCAACAACAACAAAATCTTAGCTTGTACCAGGCCTAACACTGGGCCCTATACTTTCCCTGCCATTCAGCCTTTTCCCCCACACTCCTCCTGCTCTTCTTCCTTCTTCTTGCAAAACATTCCAAAAACATCTTCAGAAAAAGCAACAGCAACAACAAAACCCCATTGTGTGTGCTGTCAGGCAAAAATAAAGCACCAAAGACAAGACCTCCAAAATCATGTTTCCAAGTGTACTAGCCTTTGAGCTGTTGCAATTCCTCAACCAGCCCATGCCAGGTGGTCTGGACCCCCTGATGCTTCAGCCTCAAGGCTGTGTTGCTCAGAGTTGGGCAGGAAGCACTGTTCACCGTTGTCTTCTCATTTCCCAGCTCTTTGGTGTT
The DNA here is from genome assembly GCA_007922755.1 of Pedetes capensis. Lineage (NCBI taxonomy): Eukaryota > Metazoa > Chordata > Mammalia > Rodentia > Pedetidae > Pedetes > Pedetes capensis. The sequence goes on from VMDO01029118.1 coordinate 8,769, forward strand.
CCCAGATGTTTTAATTACAGAGGAAAGGGAGCGGATGATTCTGGCCATATGTCTCCATTCCACACAAATAAATCTCCTCGCCATCCTGTGCAGCTCTGTGGTGCTGCAACTGTCCCACTGAAACTGATGCTGTCGGGCCTAATCACCATCTTCAATCCTTCAGTGAGCATGTTAATTCAGGGAACACCGGCTGGGACTGCCGTCCCAGGGAAATACTCAATCTAGGAACAATTAGACTCCCGATGCAGCAAGATGCTGCCCTTCCTCTGGGGAGCTGGGTGCTTCTGCAGACTGAGTCAGGAGACCATGGGGAGATGAGCAGGTAGAGCCAGGGAGGCCTGGGTCAGACACCAGGGGAATGATTTTCAGCTGGGATGCTGACATCCCTCATACTACCTAGAAACTTCAGCACTAGGCTATGTCATCTATGGCATGCTCAGCTGCAAACATGACCTGTCCTCTTAGGACCTCTGGTGAAAACTCAAAGTCCCAGACATATAGCTACAGTGCATACACACACACACACACCACACACACACACACACACACACACACACACACACACACACACACAAATTACAGTGAGTTTTTCTGCGTAAATAGCAAAAGCTGGCAGATATATTTAGCGTTCTGATTCAGTTTCACTAAATGCTAAATTTGCTTTTAATCTGAGCATCACCACACATAGATTAAGCACAAACCCAGGAAAATTCTATATGGTTTTTGGTTACCAATATAGATCTCTCTGTTTTCTATAATGTCATAGTACCCACAAGTAAATACAGAGAAAATTCTAAAGGGATAAAGAACTTTGAAGTATAACAAATGTGGTAATGCAGTGCATGCATCTTCAGCCTGCATCATTAGGAAGTTTTACCCATTTTTACACCCTTATATCCAGTACTGAGACCCAAGTATGAATAGTATCAGCACCCAAAGACTTTCATTGTGCCTTTTCCCACTCATTATCCACCCCAAAGGAAATAGGGATTCTAATGTCCATGGATTCATTTTGCCTTTCCTGAATTACATATAAATGGAGTCACAAGCTCTTTTGTCAGTGGCTTCTTTTCTGTGATCTCTCCATGTGGCAGTGGGTAGCAATGGTTCTCTCACTCCTCTTGCTATATAGCATTGTGTTGTCTGAATAGACCAGAACCCATTCTACTGAGGATGGACATTTGGATTGTTTACAAGGTGGGGCTATTATGTTTGAAGCTGTTACTCTGAACATTTTTGCACATGTTCATTCATTTCCTGAGTTATCTCCCAAATATAGAACAGAATCTAAGTACAGAACAACTGTTCCTAGAGGCTGAGATCATCTGCTCTGATCTGATCCTGGTCTAATCTTTTACTCACCTGGAAGTAAGATGATCTATTTACACTGGTCCTTTCAAATCCCTCTGTGATGCTCCATTGCTCTTAGGATAAAATCTAAACCTTTCATGCCTGGTAAGTTTGATCTTTCCCTTCTCTGAGCCCACTGAGCCGTCTCTACACCAACCCCACTGATCACATTTCAGTTTGTCTCCTGTCTTCTACCCTGTCTTTCTAGTCTTTGCCCCAGTGGCCCCATCATCCTAGAAATGCATTTGTTCTTTGCTGGCTAACTCTGACCCCTCCTTTGGAATTCAGCATACCTGTCTCTCCCCCAAAGAAGCTACCCTCAACTTCTTGTTGGCTAGTTTCCTTTTTCATAGCTTCTTTTCTTCACACTCCTGCTGCCAGATATTTTAGCCTTGACTCCTTCTATGCTCTGGTCTGTTCAGATTTGTTTTATTCTATTCTCCTTTGATAGTTTTGCCTATATTTCATTTCAATTACAAAACTCTGGTGAGGTTCATTGTTCTTCACTCATGTATTTATAGCATAACTCATCCAGGAAGGCATTCACATCAACATTTATTAAATACTCTAAAGACTCTAAAGATTCTCCATTGTTAGCAAAGTAGAAGTGGAGAAAGATGGACCTCTGAGCGATGTACAGTATAACCTCTATCTTTAGATTCCTCTATCTAGAGAAAAGGCCTGTAGCCATAGCCCTGTGGCATCCAATCCCATCAGATCTCAGAAGCTAAGCAGGGTCGGGCCTGGTTAGTACCTGGATGAGAGAATGCCTGGGAACACCAGGTGCTGTAGGGTTTGGGAATGCATCTGGAAACCCACTCCCAAAAATCAATCTGCCATTGAAAACCCCATGAACAGCAGAGAAGCACTGACAGTAGTGTTTCACCTGTTGTACGTAGGGTCATTATGAGTCGGATACTGACTCGATGGCACCTAACAACAACATCTAGAGAATAATATGGAACATGCAGGATAGGTGGTAGGCAGTGAATGAAACCTAGAATGAGTTGAATGTGGCTTTGAGTTTGGGACCAACCACTGGTTGCTGTGTGATTCCATATAAATTCCTTACCATCTCTGAACTTTGGTTTCTTTAGTTGTAAAATAGCCGTTATTCCTGACTCAAAAATCTGGGAGAAGAAGTAAATGAAAATGAATATAATAACACCTAGTACAATGGTAAGAATATATTAAGGTCTAAATTAAAAGTCCTTAATTTATCTCTCATAATAGAATACAAAATAATGAGGACTATGGGAGACCTTCCCTGGCAGAAATCTGAGATAAATGTAACTGAAATAAATGAATATGAAATAATTTTTATTGCACAAAGATTAAAAATAAGCATCAACAATTAAAGCCAGCAAACAAAATTCTCCTGGTAATAGGTGGATGACTTATTAAAAGTAAAGTCATTGTGCCTCTGGAGTTTTGTGCAAGTGATGTGATAAAAGTCTTCAGCAACGGCACCCTGGTATCTGATCCCAGCTGATCTCAGAAATTAAGCAGAGTCAGCCTGGTTAGTCCTGGGATAAAAGACCAACTGGCAATATTGGATGCTGCAGGCTAGGGAAAAGGACCTAACAACCCACTCCTGAGACAATCTGCCATTGAAAACCCTGTGAACATCAGAGAAGCACTGGCAATAATGCCAGGAATGGCACATTATCTGGGAGTGTTTCATCTGCTATGCATAGAGTCGCAATGAGTGGGACCCAACTTAACGCCACCTAGCAATAACAACAATGTGAAAAAAAGAGTGGAGAAAGTGATCATCTGAGCAAAGAATGAGATAATAGAGAAAGTCAGTTCCTACCTATCTGCCTGGAGTCTTTGTAGATAAAGTCTGACCAAATTCACTTCCTTCTTCCTGTGCAGTGTCTCCTCTGGACAAAAAGGGGGTTGGGTAGGTCAATTTCCATATCCCATCTAGGACAAGCATTTCTTACATCTGTAGAGAGTCATTCAAGGGGAAACCTCAGTTTCATCACGAGGACTGTTCCTTGAAAGAATGGAAAATGTGATTCACTCAATACGAAGTCTGGAAACCTGACTGGCCCAGTCTGCATTGCTTGAGGGCTCAATCCATTGGCCTAGCTGTAACCTGAGAGAACCCTGTTAATGTCTCAGAGCTTTAGGGAACAGAGTAGCACTAATACAAGGCATTCCTGCAAAGACAAAATATGTTCCTTTATTTACTCTCTTTATTAGGGGGGTGGGGGAAGCTTAAGAGATTCCAGAAGCCAACACCCACCAAATATGTCCATTTTACCTATACATACAGGGATCTCAGGAATGATCCCTTAATAGGTTTGTAGTCACTATGGACCCATTGAACTTGGGCCAGGACTCCATTTATTATCTGACTCCCATATGTCCTGCCTATAATAGGCAGAAGGGCATGCTTTGACTATCTGGTATCAACAGAAATGCACACCTTGTGTTCAGGCATCTTTGAACTGTCCATGAATTTCTCCTTTCACAATGTACAGAAATTCAAGTAAATGCCTATAGATATCTTTGAGGAAGCACTGGAGGCATCTTCACCATTGACACATGCCAAAGGATATAGGGAAGTCACAGGTGAAGATCTGGCCTCATTCCATTGGTTTAATGTTAAAATTGGTTCTTTTCCATAGCTGGGCACCATGGTACACACCGGCAACCCCAGCGGCTGGGGAGCCTGAGGCAGGAGGATCACAAGTTCTAGGCCAGAGGCAGCAAGACTCTGTCCCAAAGTAAAAAATAAAAAAAAAGGACTGGGGTGCAGCTCAGTGATAAAGCACTTGCCAAGCATATGCAAGGCCCTAGGTTCAATCTCCAGTACTAGGGGGAAAAAATCCCACAAACTTAGTTCATTTCAGAACTTAAGCAAGTGATCATAACTTTTCATTGGGATAGTTGCTCTCAGCCTTTTGGTTTTCCATTCTTGGTTTCTTTTGATTGTATAAATTGATCATTATAATTGTTGGATGCCCATCTATCTTGTCCCTGGGGTTCTATTAACATCCCATAAGTCTCTGTAGATCAGACTCCTCTAACTGCTTCTCTAATTTTACCACCATTTGTGATAAATTGTATGATCCTTTAGATTCTTCTCAACAATTCCAGTGTTTCTCTCACAAGTGTGAACATGATTACTCTAGTAAATGGAATGTCCTTTGGACCATCCTATGAAACATGACTAGCTGATTAGTTTCCCAACGTTATTTAATATATACTCCTTCTGGCATAATCTCTTCCCTGAGACCTTTGTTCATGATTTATTCCACATTTCCAAGAGCCATCTCAGAAGTATGTCAGTACCCTCTCTGGGATGTCTTCTTGTCTTCGTCGACGTCGTTGTCGTCATCGTCGTCATTGTTGTTGTTGTTGTTGTTGTTAGGTGCTGTTGAGTTGTATACGACTCATAGTGACCCTCAGAGGGTTTTCAATGGCTGTTTTGGGATTGCCTTGGGAGTGAATTGCCACATCCTTCTCCCACTTTTGCAGTGCTAGGAATCAAACTCAGGACCTCAGAGACTGGAGAGCAGCACTCTTAACAACTGAGCTAAATCCCAGCCCCTGGGGTGTCTTAGAAGATGTTAAGTCCTAGTTAGTGGGAATGTGCTCCTACCTTAGTGAAAAGTCCCATATTCAGTTCAACTTTATTTTCCTCAGTTGACCCAGCACCCTTACAATTCATCCCATTCATATCCTCTGAGGTTTGGGTGGTACACATTGGGTAGGTTGTAAGCCAGTTGGGCATATCCTCCCTAAGTAGGGTCAGATCTCTCCTATCCAATTGTTATCATTATAACATGGTTATTGGTGCAACAGCCTGAAGAAGAGGTAGGGATAGGTCCTGCAAGTGGTATATATTACCTTGAAAGGTACAGAGGTCTCTGGATCAACTTCTAAGACAGAAGAGCACTACACTTTAACAGAGAGAAATGTGTCACTTCTATGAACCTAGAGAATTCTGTTGGACATACACTTTCCAGATTTTCAAATGTATCAACCATTATCCATATTTCAAGTCTCAAAATCCTAGTTCTTTCTAACAAAGGCCCTGAATTAGCATGGCATATATGTTAGGATTGAGAATTCAACTTTCTTTGGTTAAAGAATGATACCAGAATAATGATATTCTGGCGTGATTTTTAGTCTGTTCTGCCCTTCAGCTACAGGAGATGAGGCTTTCTTCAAGTGTTGTCAAGGAGACCCTCCGGTTACTGATCATCTTCAGGTTTCCAATGCCTCTTTCTTATGCACTGATTGCTCCAGCAATAGCCATCCTGTTCCATTTTCCTTATATTTATTACATCCCCGGAGCATCTTAAAGATATAAAGGTATTTCATTATCCAGCATGTTTTCTTCCACCAATATTCCATCTCAGTTTACCATTAGAGCATTTTCACCTTGATGCTACTACTTCCTGCCAAAAGGAATCAGTACTCCACCTACCATCATTGATGGAGCAGCACTGCCCACTGGCTAATGGATTCAGCTCCAAAATCCCATTTCCAACCCCATCTGTCAGAGGTTTGGAAACACACTTTGATTTGAGGTTTCACATGCAGGATAATAGGGAGAGCTCTTAGGAAGAATATTGTCAGGAGAATTTAAGAAGCAGAAAGAAAGGAACTGGGAGATCATGATACAGTTGCAATGAAGGCCTCAATTGAGCTCAACAGGGAGGTTTAGAGCTGAGATGGCCTTTTATAGTCATTTCCTATGTAGGCAAGGTCTTCATTTCTCCCCATTGACCAGCTGTTGGATATAACATACCCCTCCCTAGAGAGAGATTTAGGACAAAACAGATCCTTTTGACCAAGGGAAGTTCCCCAAGAAGAGTTAAACTATAAGCCACCAGTAACCAACCAGTTAGGGGTTTGAATGCCTCATTCATGAATAGCAAGTTAGGCAGCATATGATGATAACTGCTGAAATAAATGTATGGATACAACTTATAGGAAATATGCAATAAAGATAATAATTAAGTCCTTATTAGTTCACTGAATATTACATACTCTCTCAAAAGCATGCCTTTAGAGGCCACAGGAACCACTATTACAAATCAGGGATAAGGAAACACAAACTGAGCTTGGAAAGGAAAAAAAATGTGAGAAATGGAGGCACCAGCCAGGTGAGAATCTAAGGCAGGAGCATTTCAGGTAGAGAGAGACTCAAAAACACAAAGCCTCTGAGGCAAAAATGGGTTTTCACATGTTCTTCCAACAAGCCTCTTAAAGAGCTGTCTACAGGATTCAAAAAAATGGAAGTTGTGATAACAAGAGCCTGGCTAGTGAAACCTTCATTTATCCATGGATCTTCCTACATGACAGCTCCTCCAGGAGCTGAGACTGGGGGGATATGGGTCCTAATTATTAGGGGAATAACATGGATCTGAGAGGCTCCAGGGGAGTGGTGTGTGAGGGCTCAGGAGGAGCTGGGCTTGAAAATGGAAAGATAACCATGTGACCTTGGGAACTGATGCACTCAGCAGAGGAAGTAGCATGGGCAAGGCACAGTGTGGGCTGAATATGTGGGATGGGGCATGGAGCTGGCATGTAGGGCAAGTAAACAGATCTAGTGTGTAGTTAGGCTCATAAGCACATGCTGTTTGTTGTCATTAGGTGCCATGGAGTTGGGTCCGACTCATAAAGACCCTATGTACAACAGAATGAAACACTCCTCGACACTGTGCCATGCCCAGTACTAGGTCAGTGCTTCCCTGCTATTCATAGGATTTTTGATGGCTGACTGTTTCGGGATTATGTATAGGTCATATGTACAAGAACACCCCATATGCTGTAGGCATTGTGAGAACACTGACCATATTAGAGCATGGGATAATGTCATTCAAGATCTTCAAGAGGATGAATGCATCAACAGAAGCTCTGTTCTGTAGATGAGGAAGGAGTACAAATGGAAAAAATAATAAAGACTGTGAAAATAATCCAGTTAAGATGAGAAAATAGTATACATTCTATGCACTTGTTATGTATTGCTATTGCTAGATAAATTACCATAAATTTAGTGGTTTATAAAAACACAAATTTAGTATCTCATAGTTTTCATGAGAAGTCAGGGAGATTTTAGCTGAGTCTTCTGCTCAAGGGCTCACAAGGCTGGAAAAAAAGGTGTCAGATGACTGTGTCTTCATCTAGAAGCTCAAGTGGGGAAGCTTACTTCCAAGCTCCCATGGGTCATTGGCAGAATCCAAGTTGTTGTGGTTGTAAGACTGAGGTCCATATCTTTGTACCAGCTAGAGATCATGCCAACTCCTAGAGGTCACTCATAGATTCTTATCACAGGGCTTCCTCCACAATTTAGTCATTTGCTTCTGTAAGGCCAATAAAATGAGTATTTATTGTAGCTTCAAATCCTTCTGACTTTGTCTCCGACTTAAAAAAAAAAAAAAAAAAAAAAAAAAAAGGCTTACTTCATTAGGCCAGATTCACCACACTCCAAGAAAGAAGATTCCACACCAAAAGGGTGAGAACCTTGGGGCCATCTGAGAATTCTGTCTATCACATTCCTAAGCTCAGTGATAACTATTGAGTTGTGAAACCAGAGAGATCTCTAGAAGTCTGAGGACTCTCCTCTTCCGAAATGTCGAAGTTCAGCTTATTCTGTGTTTCTCTCCATACCCTCAACATTCTCCTCTTCAAAGAGCATAATGGACATACTTGAAAACATAATTTTCATTCTGGCCAGTACATATCACAATCTTTTTTAAACAGCTAGATTTATTAAAGTTCTTTACTTTTGCAAATTAATTTGCTTCTCCTCATTTCTAAGAAATATAATGAGTTCAGCTAAGCAGATCCCTCCAGGAATGTAAGAAACAATAAATACTCAGGAGAATGGCTGGGGAAGCAGTTCATTGGGGAACTATAGGCCCTATCCTGGGCCAGCCTTTGACATTGGTACAGTAACAAGCCCTATCTGCAAAAACAAAGGAGTTGGGGTGAGGTTGTAAGCCTCCGCTCTCTAGGACAGTCTTTCTTTCAGTATCCAATGCACTGTCTCCATGGTACTCTGAATATATTAAAGGAAATGTATGAGTACAAGAGCCTGGAATTCAGTAGCTCATAACTACAATTAACCACCATTAATTAATGGCTGCAAGATAAATGAGCTATACGATCCGTTTATCCCTGGTTGTAAGTATTTAAATTCACAGTGGGATGCAAGCCCATTTTTCACCAATGTGAATTTAAAACAAGTTTGAGTCAGGGCTGCCTGCAGCAGGAGACAGACAACAATTTCCTCTGTGGGTAGTTCATATTTTAGGACCTATGAACTGGCAAGAGGCCAACAGAAGCAAAAGTAGGGTGGGGGCGGTACCTGAGTGCATACCTCCTAAAATAAGGGGACTTAGTATGTAATGAAACTGACTTTGCTCCAGGTACTATGCTGAGAAATGTCCAGGAAGTGTCTGATGTTAATCTTCACCACATGCCTATGGTCATGGGACATTACTATCCCTATTTTATGCCCAAGAAAATTGATATAGAGAGAGGTTAAGAACTTTACTACAAACCAAATTTTGTTTTCTCACTCTTAGACCTCTTCCCAGATGTTCCCATAATGTGCTTTTGGATGTCCTTGCCCCAGGTTTTCACATATCCTTATGACTTGTGTCTTCACTTACCAAAATTTCCCAAATAGTAACTAAGTAGGGTCCTTTTCTCCAGACTGTCAAAGCATCAGAAGATTTTTTTAAAAAGGAAGGTAAGAAAAGATTTTAATAATAAGGGAAAAAAATAAATGAGGTTCCTTTCTTCTCCTCAAAATATGTATCAAGTATAAAGAGAAAAATAGTAATGAAGAAACCTGGTAGTCATCATCTTAAGCAAATGATCACAGTTAACATCATCAGCAATAGCATATATTAATACCACATATCCCAATATGAAAAGGGACTCACCATCATGTCTATGGTATGTGTGCCAAAAATGCCTACCCCAATCTAATCATAAAAGGAAAAAACTCACACAAGCCAAAGTTGAAGGATAGTCTACATAATAACTGACCAATAGTCTTCAAAAGTGTCAAGGTCATGAAAATGGAGAAAATCTAAGGAATCATTACAGACTGGAGGAAACCATGGAGATAATGACAACTCAGTGCAAGGCTGGATCCTGAATTGGATCCTGTAAGAGAGAAAGAGCATTAATAGAAACACTGCTGAATTCAAATAAGGCCTGTGGTTTGGCTACCGTATAATACAACTAGTATTGTATTATTGGGCTAGTGGCTAGCTCAGTTGGTAGAGTGCTGCTCTACACTCTCTGAGGACCCGAGTTCCATTCCCAGCACTGCTAAAACAGGAAAAGGACTTGGCATTCCACCCCAGAAGCAATCCTGAAACAACTAGCCATTGAAAAGCCTATGAGGGTTGCTATGAGTATTGCTATGAGTAATAGACTTGACAGCATCTAACAACAACAACAGTATCTAACAACAACAACAGTATTTTATTGTTAGATGCATATAGTATTATATCAATGTTAATTTTCTAGTTTTGATGATTGTATTATGGTTTTAAAGGATACTAGCACAAGGAGAAACCAAGTGAAGCATATATAGGAACTTTCTGAATTATCCTTATATTTTTTAAAATATAAATATTTTTAAAAATGGAATGGCCCTTGAAACAGAAGTCCAGATAATATTCAATCTGAGAATTTTCCTGAACAAATTCTATCACTACACAAAAAGAAACAACTCTAGTGGAAAAATATTCCCTTCAGTTAAATTTGCCAAATTTAAAAGCTCAGAAGGAAATATATCTTATTTATTCACAAAATAATTTTTTAAGAAATGTAAATTCTGTATGAGAACTGCTTATGGAAGCAACATGGACTTAGTAAATAATGCATATTCCTATCCGTTGGATAACACGGCATTCACATGGTAATATTTTGCTTGGTATAAGTTTTCTATGGGGTCAGAAATGAGAATACACAGCATATGAGACCCTTCTGAAATCAGAGAGAATGGAATGAAGGAAAAGACAGTGGTCTGCCTTTGCTAGAACAGAATCTACATATTTTACTTACTATCCAATTAGCTATCTCCTGTTTAAATGGCATGTTAATTGTTTATTTTTGCACAGTGATCTTATGTGACACAAATAAAAAATAATCTTAACATCAACATCTTGAGGCTAAAGGCAAGGAACAGAGAAGGAGCTGTGACTGTTTAAGTCTTTTAGGGCTAGAGCGACATGAGCATGCTAATAGACAAGGAGAAAGAAATAGATACAAAGGAAAGGCAGTGAAAGCAAGCTACACACGGAATGAGCTGCAATGATGAAAGCAGCCCAGCCTTGTAATGGTTCTGCCGTTTCCACTCAGGTTCTCACAGGACCAGAATCACTGAGAGCACAGCTCAGCAGAACATCAGCAGCTCCTGCCTAACCCCACCAGGTGTGCACAGAATCATTTTTCTGTTCAGTACAGGAAGGCCAACATGCAGAGAAGCCAATTCAGCTGGAGGATCAAACGATGGGTGCATTTGTGGCCTGTTCCTGCCAGGCCCACAATGCCATGCCAGCTGCTAGCCTGGATCTTCTTTGAAGGGCCTGCCAGCCCCCTTCAGTTCTGGATGCCTTTCCACTGAGCACTGTTGCTCATGATCTCCTTTGTGCTCCATCCAATGCCATGTAAACGGTGCCCTGCTGTTGGGCAATGTGAAGGTTCTATGCTTGCAAGGCTCTGTCTGGAAAGTTTCACTTTGAACTCCCCACTTTGGCTGTCCATGCTGCTTCTCCATGAGGGGACCTTCATGGTTTCCCTTGATTATCCTCAAGCTCCAACTCAAGCTCTCCCATGTGTCTGTTGTGCTTGCATGTTGCTGTGATGCTGAAAGCTATGCCATTGGTATCTCTTATGCCAGCAGGGTCACCATGGTGGACAGGTTTCATCTGAGCTTCCAGACTAAGACAGAGAAAGACCCAGCATCCCACTCCCAAAACAATTAGCCATTGAAAACCCTATGAATAGCAGAGATGCACAATCAAACATAATGCTGGAAAATGAGCCCCCTAAGCTGGAAGGCATTGAAGAAACAACTGGGAAGAGTTTCCTCCTTAAAGTAGAGTCAACTGTAACAATGGGAACTGAGTAAAGCCCCTTGGACCTCCTTTTGCTAATGTCAGAACTCAAAATGAGAAGAAACAGTGTCTGCAACATTGGGTTCAAGCATGAACAGATCATGTGCATGGCACAGTCTTGGGTTGTGTTTCATTTTGCATACATAGAGTCACCATTAGTCAGATCTGAATCACCAGCACCTGACAATGGCAACACTTAAGCTTGCCATATCCATTAACTAAAAACATATGAGTGCCTCCCATCTGTTACACAGTAGAGAATTTTCCAGTGTGTTTTTATGTGCCTGGCCTAGAATATTCCCATTACCCTTCTTAGTTCATCTAGCCTTCTCTCTAGTTCAATCACAGTTACCAATAATATCTCTTAACAAGGGCAATAATCCAACAATTTGAAAAAATGTATGTGTGAAAAACTTTTTTAAAAAATTTGATCAAGCTGGTACACATTTCTAGATGCTTTATAAACTTGGACTCATAAATATTTTTGATTGTTTTGCCAAGTTTGAGAATTTTATTCAAAGAATATAACCATTTGAAAACAGAACAAAAAATGGTAACAGCATTGTGTCTGAAAATGTTTGTTCTTGTTAGCTTAATGCATATCATTAAAAACAATTGTAAATAGCATAAATACCCAATAACTAAGAAATGGTTAAGTAAATAAAATTATATTAACTTGATGGAATAGTATGTAGCCAATAAAAATGTTAATTAGGAATATGACAAAGAAAATCAACATTTGTTTATGATATAATGTTAAATGAACAAAGAAGAATACAGAATTATGTGCACAGTATGAGTAAAACTGTAAAAAATTATGCCTGCATGTGAGCAAGGTCTGGAGTAAATATGAAAAATGAAAACATCTTTATTTGGGGTTTTTTGTTAATGTCATTATAATGCTGTTGCGCGGCAAACAAAAATAAACTTTAAAAGAGATGAAAGAGTTCAACCAATAATGGGGCACTTTTCAGAGGAAACAGCACTTGTTTTGAGTCTCTTCTGTGTTTTTATTTCCAGGGGAAAATGCTACATTTGTCAGAACGGAATATGTTTAAAATAATGAATAAAAAGTTCAAAGAAGAATCTCAGGCTTTGCTCCTTCAGGACAATACCTCCAAACACTACATGTGGGGATTCCCTACAGATCACTCCACACCAAGAGACTTGATGGGGGAGAGAAGTCAGGGAGGTGGGAAGAGGAAGAGGTGTCTGAATCTCCCAGGGAGCCTTTTCATAAACACAGAGACCTACACCTCTAGCCCTTGGAGATTCTGGATCCAGAGCCTAAATTTGGGGAAACCTCACAAATAATCCAGTCTCTTCCTTGTCTCTGGTGCCCTCTGTCAATGCCATCTGTCTCTGCAAAGGCTGGTCAGGGAAGGCAAGTATGAAAGGCTGAGCAAACACCCATTCTGCCTCTAGGAGCACCACCATCTGCCAGAAAGAAGGCAGGATGTAGCATTCTCTTCACATTTCCTTGTTCTTATACCTAGAGCTTGAAGGAGGGGAAATGGAATAAACCTTGAAAGAATGTTTGAGGCACAAAGCCTCTTTCTACAAAGAGCTTTAGCCTGAGAGGGTAAGAACAAGTCCAGGGGGGTATATTAGGGAAATTAGAATCTATCTCTTCTCAGTATGTGGCCTTGAGATTCAGTGAGTATGGAAAATCTGCTTTTCTTATAGGGCTGTGATTTAGCTCAGTAGGTAGAGCGCTGCGCTGCAGTCTCTGAGGTCCCGAGTTCAATTCCCAGCACTGCAAAAATGGGAGAAGGACCTGGCAATCCACTCCCAAGGCAATCCCGGAACAGTCAGCCATTGAAAACCCTATGAGGGTTGCTATGAGTCGGATACCGACTCAACGGCACCTAACAACTTTTCTTATAAATGAAAACCATAATGTCAGGTATCCTTTCCCTTAACTCCATGCCTAATTTCAATGCTTGAGTCTCTATGCCTTTGCATAAACTGTTCCCTCCCTGGGCTATTTCATCCCACTTCCTTGTCTTGTTGTTGTTGTTGTTAGGTGCCGTCGAGTTGAGTCCAACTCATAGCGACCCTATGTACAGCAGATCGAAACACTTGCCGATTCTGTGCCAGGCAAACAATCTTATTTATGTTTAAGCCCATTGTTGCAGACACTGTGTCAATCCATCTGGTGGAGGGTTTTCCTCTTTTGCGTTGACCTGCCACTCTTCCAAACATGAGGTCCTTCTCCAGGAATTGTTCTCTCCTGACTACATGTCCGAAATATGTAAGATGCAGTCTGGCCATTTTTGCTTCCAAGGAGCACTCTGGTTGTACTTCTTCTAGGACAGATCTGTTGGTTCTTTTGGCAGTCCATGGTATATTCAATAGACGTCTCCAGCACCACAATTCAAAAGCATCAATTCTTTTTCTGTCTCCCTTGTTCAATGTTCAGCTTTCACAACCATATGATGCCACTGAAAATACCATGGCATGAGTCAGACGCACCTTCGTCTTCAATGTGACATCTTTGCTTTTCAGTACTCTAAAGAGATCTTTTGCCACAGCTTTTCCTAGAGCAATGCATCTGGATTTCTTGACTGCTGCTTCCACGGGTGTTGATTATAGAGCCAAGCAAAGTAAAATCTTGGACAACCCCAATCTTTTCTCCATTTAATGTGAAGTTGCATGCTGACCCAGTTGTAAGGATTTTTGTTTTGTTGATGTTTAGTCGTAACCCATATTGAAGGCTATGATCTTTGATCTTCATCAGTAAATGTTTTAAATCCTCTTCATTTTCAGCAAGCAAAGTGGTGTCATCTGCATAACGCAGGTTGTTAATGAGTCTTCCTCCAAT
>VMDO01029119.1:0-11448 GCA_007922755.1 Pedetes capensis
AGGCGTATGGATATTATTCTATCACTGACAACATTGTATTTCATGACAGATCTTGAAATGTCTTTTTTGATGATGAATGCAACCCCATTTCTCTTTAGTTTATCATTCCCAGCATAGTAGACCATATGACTGTCTGACTCAAAATGGCCTATGCTGGTCCATTTTAGCTCACTGATGCCTAGAATGTCAATGTTTATGCTATCCATTTCTCTTTTAACAATTTCTAACTTGCCTAGATTCATACTACGTACATTCCATGTTCCAATTATTAATGGATGTTTACAGTTGTTTCTCCTCATTTTGAGTCATGTCACATGATCACCTTGAGCACCCTGGGGTTTTACTCCATTTCCCTCATCATGGTATACTCTACTTGGAGGAGGCAAGTCTTCCCCAGTAGTCTTTTGAGTGCCTTCCAACCTGGGGGCCTCATTTTCAGGCACTATATCTGACAGTGTTTCTTTGCTATCCATAGGGTTTTCAATGGCTAGTTGTTTCTGGAGTGGCTCGCCAGGTCCTACTCCCTAAAGTGTTCTTATTACATCTAATTTATGGAATATTGAGTAGTGTTAATAAGGAGCTAAGAAACTAAAAGGTTTCAGATGAGGTCTTCATTTCTTCAGATTTTAATTGGCTATTAAAAATATAATATTCTCAAATTGTGTATCTGATGGGGAGTTAATATCTAGAATATATAAAAAACTTAACCCAGTAACAAAATCTATAATCTGATTAAAAAATGGTCAATAGTCTTAACTAGACATTTTTCAAAAGAAGACATTCAAATGGCCAGAAGATATATGAAAAAGGGCTCAACATCACTAATTATCAGACAAATGCAAATCAAAACCGCCTGAGATATCAACACTCCCATGAGGTGGCTGTTATCAAACAGGGGCAAACAAGTGTGGGTGGGAGGTAGAGAAAAGGAAACCCTTATGCACTGTTGATAGGAGAGTAAATCTGATAGCCATTATGGAAAACAGCACTGTGTTTCCTCAAAAAATTTAAAATAATAACTATAATATGAGGCAATAATCCCAGTACTGGGCAGATATTCAAAGGATATGAAATCAGTATGTCAAAGTTGCATGTGTACATCCATGTTTATTGCAGCATTACTCACAATGGCTAAGTGGCCATTGACTGATGAATGGATACAGAATATGTGGTACATACACATTAGAGTGGGATTTAGCTCAGTTGGTAGAGCGCTGCGCTGCACTCTCTGAGGCCCAGAGTTCAATTCCCAGCACCGCAAAAATGGGAGAAGGACCTGGCAATCCACTCCCAAGGCAATCCCAAAACAGTCAGCCATTGAAAACCCTGTGAGGGTCGCTATGAGTCAGATACTGACTCGACGGCACCTAACAACAACAACAACAACAACAACACATTAGAGTACTACTTAGCCATAAAAATGCATCAAATCCCATCAATTACAATAATATGGACGGAATTGGAGGACCTTCTGTTAAGTGAAAGAAATCAGGCACAGAAGACAAACACCATATGTTCTTATTCATGCGGGCAATCTAAAAAAGTTGACCTCATAAAAGTTAAGAGTAGGATGGTGATTATCAGAGGTTGGGAGAAAGGTGGAGAGAAAGGGAAAGTATGGAGAAAGATTGGTCAATGAGCACTAAGATGTAGTTAGGAGGAAGTTCTGGTGTTCTATCGCTAGGTAGGGTGATGATAAATAGTGATAATGTAGTATATATTTTTGAAAAGCTAGAAGAAAGAATTGTGAATGGTTTGAACATTTTACAATGCATACATGTATCAAAACATTACATAGTACCCCCAAGTAGTTATAATTTTATGTTACAAAAATAAATAGAAAAAAAGAAATTATAAAAGCCTCTAAAAAGTAGGAATTGGAGATTCCATTCTCCCCAAATATTGTTTACAGCTCACTGAGTTAGAACTCTATCTGCGCCTTTTGGTAGTTATTTTATTTCACCAATGTGTAAAGGTTGCTGAATGCTAACAAATCAAGTCTTGGAGCTAATTGTTTAAAAAATCTCTTTGGGCGCACATTGTGATGACTTAAATGAACGAGGGGATCAAAACCAGATGGGTTTAGTGGGGTTGCAGATTACTGTCGAAGTGCTCAGCCCTTACAGTTTTCCAGTTGAACAAACACTCCTTCCAGAAGAGTGTTTAAATATTCAATAATTACATGTTGGCCTACTTTTGCTCTGAATTTAAGTGGTGGGTGAGCAGAGGGCGGTTCCACAAGCATCAGAGATGAGAGACATCAACCTTTAGTACTGATATCCAAGCAGCAAGGGGTCCTGGTGCTTTTCCTTTTCCATGCTCATGAGTCACATCAAATATCTTAAAATTCATTCCAGAAATCCCCGATAAATTGAGAAATTAGTAGTCAATTCAAAATCTGAGACTTGTTGTCCAAAACAATACTTTGTAAATGTCATTACAATGTTAGGATTTCAATTTCTGTGTGTTTTGTTTTGCTTTTCAAGTTATGGATGCTTTATTGTTCCCTTCACATACTTTGACTTGTGAATCACCTTAAATTAACCTGGTAACTGTGCAGTTTATATATTTTAGAAGGAATGTTGAATTATTTCTTCTAAGAAAATGATTATGCTTATTTTAAAAAATTATAATGAAGGAATTTGAAATATAAACATTTTAACATCTACTGGAACTATTTCTCTGACATTTTGTTAGAAATTGTTGAAACAAGAACCTGGCTGTTAGTAAGAGTTAAAGATGGTGAGGAGGCTGGTGCACTGGAGATATTTGGGTTATGAAGCTTTGGGTTATTAAAGGGATAAAAACAATGAGCACTGACAAAATAGAATCATTTCCCCTTGTTTGGAACATGTGTATGAGCAAAAGGGATAGTTGATGGAGTAAGCAGAAAGTTCTGATATGTTCTAGATTATTCTACACAAGGCCATCATTGATGGATGTAGGTACAGCATTCTAATCATATAGCTATATTTATAAGAGGATAAGCTAAAATTACTCATTAATAGGTCAATGTAATTTCATCATTCTGGCCAATGTTATATCATTGGGTAAATGTAATAGCCTTGTTATGCCCCCTGAGCCATTTTGATTAGTCTGGGAAGTTAAACGCTATTACTCTGCATGATATGGCCACTATTTCTTTAGTTTTTAATATTTGACTTCTTTATTAACAACATGCTGGATATTTGGACTAATCAAACCAAGAGCTTAGTATCATTACTCACAATATCTATTCCTTAGAGATTTTTAAACTCAGAACTCTATCCACTGTCTAGTCATTTTTGTTATCTGTAATGGGATCTTAGTATAACAAAAGAGTTGAGGTCACAGTGATAAAGCCATAATTTTCTGATAACTTATTGCAGAGAAACTTGTTCTAAAGAAATTCCTTTTTAGATAGCACCTGTCAAGTTGTATACAATCTGAAAAAATGATCTTAAAAGTTTATAAAAATGTTTATTCCAATTTAGCTACATTATCAGAGTACATTGTTTTTGAGATCTTGAAGATTTGTTGTCATTTACATCCCTATAATAGCACATGTAGTGAAATTGAAATAGGTTATATATTTTAAAATTATTTATAAATATAATTTCACCACATGTAACATGACAGAGCCACACACACACACACACACACACACACACACACACACACAAAGAAAAAAAATTTTTTTTGGAGATGTTTTCTATTAACTTCCTAACATAATTAACTTCCTAATGTAATTGTCCCTAGTATTAGTCAGGTAATAAGTACAGGTTGAGTATCCCATCCCATACCAGGAATGATTGGAACCAGAAGATTCAGATTTTGGAGTTTTTCAGATTTTAGAATGTCTGCATAGACTTCACTGGTTGAACATCCCTAATCTGAATATCCAAAATCCAAAATAGTCCACAACTTGAAACTTTTTGATCATATGCTTAAAAGGTTTCATATTTCAGAAAAACTCTAATTTCATATATTCAGATTAGTGATGCTCAACTTGTGATAGAGAATAGAATTCTGCCAACCCAGTTCAGGCAAAAGGGAATATATTGATGAATACATCTAGCTCACAGTATCACTGAGAGAGCTGATAAGCAAGCTATAGGATGAACTTAGAAAGCGACTCCTGCAATGACATAAAGACCTCTGGAATGCTAGCTGCAAGGGAGTCTAGCAAATGTAGTTACTCCCCATCACCTGTGATATAGGAAGGCAGGTTGAGGGGCATTGGAAAGGAGATTGAGTGAGTCTACCACAATTGTCCAATCCTTCTGATGATGTCTGACATACCATAGATATTTTATAGAGGTAGCTAGAGGTCATAGATATATTTTTTTGGGGTATGTCTCTTACATAAGGAGACTGTCAGAGTATAATTGTCATTAACATCAGTTTCTAGATAATGAAAAAACACCTATTTTAGGGGAAACCTGAGTAACTACAGAAAGCTATAACTTTTTATAGGGGACTAATCTATATGAGGGACTGGGAAATTAGAACCTGTGGGACAATTTCTCCCCACTACTTATAAACAAGATTTTACTGCAATATAGTCATGTTCATTCATTTTGTATTATCTATGGCTGCTTTCATGCTCCAAGGCAGAGTTGAGTTTGATGCAGAAATCATCTGACCTTCAAAACCTCAAGAATTTGCTGGCTTTATAAAAGAAAGTTCTCTGACCCCAAATCTATAATCCCATTTTATATGTTTGTAAAACCCATGGAAATTAATACTTTGGCTAGTAATTTTACAAAATAATGTTGGTGAACTTTTTTATTTCAGTTTATAGTACATCTCTGAGGTTAGTGTATCAAGAATACCACCCCCTAAGAGAACCAAAATAAAACAAAACCCATAAACTCTTTTAACTATGCAGGGTCAAAGTGAGAACTTTGGAAAGTTATATTTGTGTTTTTATACAAGAATTCCCTAGATTTTAATTTTTACAAAGAATTGGGACTATCTTTTTGACAGATCTCTGTATGATTTTCTAAACCCAAAATCTCTGATTTGTTCTTTAAGTCACATGGAAGGTGCAACTTCTCTCACAATAAGATATTGTGAAAAACCCAGTCAATTGGGTGAGTACTGTCAAGCACTAATGGCAGAGAAGGAGATTATCTCCTGGTGACATAAAACGGTGTGCATGTTCATTTCATCTTTTGTGGCTTTCTTGAGCCATGGCATGTCTTTTTAAAACCAAATTCTAATATCAATTTGATTCTGCTAAAGTATTATGAACTATATCCCTTCCCTTCATTTTTGGAGTAAGACGTGACTTTGAATAATCACTCTAGATATCTGTAGACGTGGTACATCTACCATATAACTTCTCCACAAATTTCTCTAAGTTCACAAGGTGGTATCTTACTCATATGGAGAGAACTCTTATCCATGGCAAAATGTTTAGGTGAGCAGGAAAAACTATGAACACCTAGATAAAAGGGGAACACCTAGATAAAAGGGTAAGCAAAATACAGAGGATCTACTATTTGGAGGATCCTTGCTTCTTGCTTCTTACCCACAAGCTATGATGCCTTTTTTTTTTTTTTTTTTTTTTTTTTACCTTCTAAGAGGGCATTTGAGAATTTGAGAGTACATCTATTTCCCAAGTTTGAAAACTTGGAGACTACACTTGAAGCTTGGAATGCTGGCTGCCAGCAGATGAAAATGATTGCTGTCTCCCATCTGGCCTATACCTTGTGCAACATACTGAAAACCATTCCCAGTCTCTGGAGGATGTGAGCTTATTTCCTTTGAGTATTCATCTTCATTCTATTGTTGATTCTTGTTGGACTCATTTCTTTACTCCAATTTAGCTCTCGAAGGGCCACTGTGCCCACTGACTCATCCACTCTCACCCATAACTTGTGTTTGCCATGTGGTCATCCTGCACAGGTGCAGTGGACGAGGTGATTGTGTGGCTTCTCCCACCCAACACACTATGCTCCTCCTGGTCTGTAGCTTCCTTTGCTGTTTGTTGTGCCTGGTGCTCTTGTTTGACTTTTAACTTTTGAGGGTCACATTACTGGTTGAGTATCCCTTATCCTAAATGCTTAGGACCAGAGTGTTTAGGATTTTGAACGTTTTTGGGATTTTGGAGTATTTGCGTACACATAATGTGATATCTTGGGGAGGGGAGCCAAATATAAACCTAACATTCATTCATGATTTATATATACTTTATACATAATCTGTTTTCAGTGCACCTGCATTTTGACTGTGACCTATCACATGAGGTCAGACTTGGCATTTTCCACGTGTAGTGTTATGTTGGCACTTAAAAAGTTTCAGGTTTTGGAGCACTTTGGCTTTGAATTTTTGGACTAGGGATACTTAACCTATATCTTTGGTGCCCTGGCATGGAGCCAGCCAATCTGTGTTTACTCTATGTCAATTTTGAACCTTTGTGCCCAGCCAGCCATTGTTTCCCAGCACATCACATCTAGGTAAGCACCTTTGGTATGGTCCTTAGAAGCATTTTTTTTTTTTTTTTTTTTTTTTTTTTTTTTTTTTTTTTTTTTTTTTTTTTTTTTTTTTTTTTTTTTTTTTTTGGTAAAGAAAGCTTTCTTTTCTCTGCCTACCCTGCTGGGGATGATTTTAATTAATTTTGTCTACATGAAGTGATATTTGGGGAGAAAGGACTCTAACCTAAAGTATGGGATTTATAGTTGATATGGAGATTTGAGGGGAGCATTTCAGAGGGTCCTAAAGGCACTCTGTGCTCAGATAATCTTGAGAGTTTTCAAGGAATGTAACATCAGTCGCAGTTCCTACAATGGTAGTAAGGGGTGTGGTTATGGGGCTGAGAAATGAATTTCAGGGAGAGAGTTGGGCTTGACAGCAACCGCAGAGATGAAGACAAATTGGATGAGCTTCATTTGAGATGAGCAGAGGGCCAGGGTAGGAAAAAGTCACTTCCTTCATAAACCAGGGATAAATACGTATCTGTGTTTGACAACTCAAAGCAAGAGACACCGGGCTGGCAACAAGGGCTTTTGTGCAGTGTACCATGGAGACAGCAACGACTTCAGCATCTTAGGGTGAAACTTTGGCTCCATCCTTGACTGCCTGCATAATTTTCATCAGGTTACTTCAATGCCTCAATCTGTAGAAACAGCACAGAAATACCAATATGGTAGGCTTTACGCAGAGACAGTGCTTCATGTGAGGTAGGTGCTCAGCCAGCGTCAGCTTAGTTCTTTCCATTATTTTGTGTGTTTCTTGTAGAATTGTTTCTGAGTGTCCACTATGCACAAGTCACTGAGCTTCTACTTCTTCTTCATGCTGGAGTTTCTGGTACTACAGCATCTCAGTGCATATTTTCCAATGTGCTCCTAAGTCTCAAAATTACCAACTGTTCCAATATGCAGTAAAAATCTACACTAATGGTAACACTGAGGGGATGATTCAAGTTAACTGGAACCCTTATTATTTTGTTCACTGCTAGCAGTCCCTTCTGAACGTGTGTTAAGTCCTTTTCCAGTGGGAGTTTACATCCGATGGAAGAGAAATGTATATTCCCTGCTTGAGAATATCAACTTTCACTGTGGGATACTGTAGACAGTCCAGATAGGGCCAAGTGGCCCCAGAATATAAACTGGAAGCTAGTTTTGTGGATAAATCTCTCATAGCTCAACTTTTCTTCTTTCTCTTTCATCTAGAAAAGGGAACAGAAAATGGTGGTTATTTTGGCTTTGATGAAATACTTCTGAGGAAGTTTTGGCTGCTTAGTTTGAAGAAGTAGCTTACACTTGCTTTCAAGTAGCTTGTTGATCTAGATTGAGGCAGATTTCTGTCTCAGAGAACCAGACGCATGAGGACACCTTTAACAAAATGGACCCCTGTAGAAAGCCTGTGCCCGGGGTGGACGGGGAGAGTGGGTGTTTGTTTATGAAAAGCACTGTGGATATAATGCAAGGGTTTTATGGGGGAGGCTGGGGAAGGGCAGTGCTTTTGCATGGCATGTGGAGGCATGCTGGATGTAAACAAGTCCTGTTCTCCAACTTAGATTTGAAAGGGAGCTGCCAAATATGTAAAAGGTTTCCTTCACATTCAGGGCACGTTTATGATGATTAAGTCTTTCTATAACCCACTTGTGCCATTGAGAGAAAAAACTCAGCCTAGAAGAAAGTGTGGCCAAGGAAAAGATGTATTGCTGGGCTCATTCTGCCCATGATTCCATTGAAGATCTTGTTTTAAGCTTTCTGTGCTGTTTGGAAAGATGACCCGACGTATGTTCTGGAAGCTATGGGTATTCTATGCTCAAACTCAGCTCTAACTTCTTATAAACAAGGGAGTGTTAGTGGGAGAGTTCTATTCTTTTTTGTTTCCTTTTGGTAAATTATTTCACCTTTGAGAAATGAAAGGAAGGAATTGATGTGTGAATAATTTTATAGTGAATAACTATTACTTGTAGTGAATAATTATCAGAATAATACCCACGTAACCAGAAAAATAACTACCAAACATGCAATGATGCTATAACAGCTGTCAGAGTAATTTTCAATCTTCTACAAATTTCAGGATCCTTTTCCATGTCCTCAAGTTACAGTTTTCTAGTAGGTCCTGAAAATAGTTTCCACGTAGAATCTCCTCTGTCCCACACTCCACTTACTTTAATGCCACGCTTCCTACCCACACAACCCTTCAGTTGCTTAGTGGTCAAATTCCACTCATATGAAAAATGTCTCTAGAAAGGTTAGTGTGGCAGAGGCAGAGATATGCTGTATGCTCGTCAAACCCATTTCTTCTTCCTGGGAACTCAGTTACACTACCTTTCCCAGCCCACCTGCTTCTAGGTGGAGCTGTGTGACCAGCATTAGGGGATACGACATAGAAAAGCATCCTGTTCCATTCAACATATTTCCCCCCTGCCCAGTCTACTATTGGATAATGCCAGAGAAAACTTGAATTGAAGATGGAATCAGCACAGAATGGAGGGAGCTCAGTTCCCTGAGTCACCATGGGAGGAGACTTAACCAACTAGGAAGTTATGCTTTGAACTTGCATAATGAGAAATAAACATTTACTGTTAGGTCATTTGGAATTTTTTTTTTCCTTTGGGAAGTTAGTTTATTCTGACTAATACGTTGTACTACTCATGCTATTATCTTTGTGAACATACATTACTCAGCGGCTCATCTTTAAGGCAGGTGATTCAAGTTCACTTAACATGAGGAAAAATTCTGAAACTATGATGTAGTCGGGAATGACAAAGTCCCTTTTGTTCTTGGGATGTTTGAATTAGTTTATTGTGAGGCCATTAGATTAGTCAGCAATTGTGAAAACCACTACATAAGCTCGTGTAAGTGCAACGCATTTTGGAGGGAAGGAGATGAGCCAGCTTGGGTCTTTTATTTAAGTACCATGATACACAACATCTTGTGCTCTGTTGTAAGGCATAGCATTAATGATTTATTATTAATAATGGTCAATGTGCTGAAATTTATGAATTTTTAAAGATTCTTTTTATTTCAAAATAATTATAGACTCAGAGGAAATTGCAAAGAAACATACAAGGAGCTTTCATGGACCGTGACCCTGCCCTCACCAGTGCTGGTATCTTGTATGATTATAGAGCAATGTCAAAATCAGGAAAACTTGACATTGGTGCAATCTATAGAGATGATTTAGATCTTACTGGTTATATGTGTTCTCTTTGTATGTGTGTGGTTGTATGTAGTTCATCACATGTGTAGCTTCATGTGACTACCATACACAATCAAGATGCAAACCGAGCCATCACCAAAAGACTTCTTCACCTTAGTCCTTCAAAGCCACACGTGTGCCCTAATTATTTGCCCCCACCAATCTCTAACTCTTGGCAACACTAACCTTCTCCATCTCTGTAATTTTATGATTTTGAGAATATTATATTTAATTGGAATCATATAATATTTGACTTTCAAGATTGACTTTTGCCATTCAGCACAATTCCCTCGAAGTCTATGTAAGTTGATGTTCTCCAGAGAAACAGAATGGATATATAGGGAGCTGTAGAAAAAGATTTATTATGAGGGATTTGCTCACACTAGTATGGGTGTTGAGAAATCCCACAGTCTGCTGTCTGTATGCTGGAGGTTCAGGAAATCTGGTGGTGTAGTTCTGGCTCAAACTCAAAGGACTTTGAAGTGGGAGTGCAGATGCTATCAGTCTCCATGTGAGTCTGAAAGCCCCCATACCAAGAGAGCCAATGTCCAAGAGCAGGATGGAGACAGACTTTGCCCATCTTCTGCCTTTTTGTTCTATTCAGGCTCTTAATGGATCAGACACACTCCTCCCACATTAGTGAAGGTGAATCTTCTTTAGTCTACCCACCAATTCAATATTAACCTCTCTAGAAACACCAGCATGGGCACCCCTAGAAATAATGTTCTGCCAGCCATTGGAGCATTTCTCAGTTAGAAGAGGTTGAGACATAAAACAACCATCACCAGTCTAGTCTTTGTCGGTTTGGAACCCATATACATCTCTTTAAACCTCACTTATCCTCCAAGTAAAGACATTAACAGGATCATAGTTCTCCCTAACAGGCAATGACCTTCCTGTATACCAGCAAAAATGCACTAATTTCTTCCCCTAAAGAAGCAGTAAAATATTTTAGTGATATTTACTTTTCTACCAATATCCCATAAGTTAAATACTATCCTGCAAAATTGACAATACTTAAGTACTTGACAAAAAGTCAATATATCTTATATGAAAGATATCTATAAGGAAAATTATAAAATATTGATGAAAGAATTTTTTTACAGAGGACAAAAAACATGGGAAGACATTCTATGCTCAGGGATTGAAAAAATTAATATTGCTAAAATGTCCATAGTACCCAAAGTGATATAGAGATTCAATCCAATCTTCATCAAAATACCAATAACATTCTTCATAGTAATAGAAAAAACATCCCAAAATTCAAATGGAACCACGAAAGAACAAGAATAACAAAAGCAGTCATCAGCAAAAAGAACAAAGCTGGGAGCATCAAAATACCTGAACTCAAAATATATTACGGACCTATAAGCAATCAAACGGCATGCCTCTGGCACAAAAAAATCAACACACAGACCAATGGAACAGAATAGAAAATACAGAAATTAACTCATGTATTTACATCCAACGGATTTTCGACAAAGGAGCCCAGGACATATGTTGGAGGAAGGACAGTCTCTTCAATAATTGATGCTGGGGAAACAAGATATACATATATGGAAGAATGAAACTAACATCTTCACTCTCACAGTGTACAAAAGTCTGGATCTGGGACCTAAATGTAAGACATGAAATTATGAGATCCCTAGAAGAAAATATAAGGTGAACACTTTAAGACATAAGCATGGGAAAATATTTTTTGGATAGGGTCCCAAAAGTACAGACAACAAAAGCAAAGCTAGGTAAATGGGAGTATGTAAAAACAAAAAATAAAAAACAAACTTTTGCACTGAAAACAAATAA
>VMDO01029119.1:11548-23152 GCA_007922755.1 Pedetes capensis
AAAAAAAAAAAAAAAAAAAAAAAAAAAAAAAAAAAAAAAAAAAAAAAAAAAAGAATGGGAGAAAATATTTGCATACTACCAAGAAAATATATAAGAAACTCAAACAACTGAACAGCAAAAGCCAAATAAGCCAATGTAAAAATTGGCAAAAAGCTGAATTAACATTTTTTAAAAGAAGATATTCAAATGATCAACAAATATTTGAAAAATGCTGAACTTGCTAATCGGGGAAATGCAAATTGAAACCATAATAAGATACCATCTCACCCAAGTAGAAAGGCTAATGTTGAAAAGGACAGAAATAACAAATAATGGAGAAGGTGTGGAGAAAGGGACACTCATAAGTATAGTTGGTGGGAATGTGAACTTGTACAGCCATTATGGAAAACAGTATGGAGATTCCTAAGAAATCTGCAACTGAACTACCCTTTGATGAGCAATCTCACTACTGGGTACACATCCAAAGGAAACAAAATCATTGTGTGAAAGAGATCCCTGCACATCCGTGTTTATTATAGCACTATACATAATAACCAAGACATAGAATCAACCAAGATGTCCACTAATGGGTGAATGGATTTTTTAAAAGTGGCATATATGTGTGTATATGAATATATATAAAATTAAATATTATTCGGACACAGGAAGGATGAAATTCTGTCATTTGTGGCACATGGATGGAAGGGAAAATATGTCAGGTGAAATAAGTCAGGCACAGAAAGATAAATGCTGCATGTTCTCTCTTGTGGAAGCAAAAAAAAACATCTGATCACATAGAAGTGGAGAGTAAAATAGAGGTCAACAGAGGGTAGAAAGGATAGGGATAGAGGATAGACAAAGATTGAGTAATAGGTACCAAAATATAGTTAGGGTGTTTAGTTCTAATATTCTGTGGCACAGTAGGGTAGCTATAGACTACCACAATTTTATTATATGTTTCAAAATAACTGAAGTGTTTTTTAACAAATACAAATGATATTGAGGAGATGAAAATGCTAAAAAAACAGATTTGTTTATTGTTCATTGTGTACATATATTGAATTATAAATTGTATCCCATAAATGGGCTGGGATTTAGCTCAGTTGGTAGAGTGCCGCTCTGCAGTCTCTGAGGTCCCGAGTTTGATTCCCAGCACCACAGAAATGGGAGAAGGACATGACAATCCACTCCAAAGGCAATCCCAAAACAATCAGCCATTGAAAACTCTATGAAGGTCGCTATGAGTCAGACATGACTCTACAGCACCTAACAACGATGACAACAGCAACAACAACAACAACAACATCCCATAAATAAATAAAAATATTATATATCCATTCAAAAATGAAAAATTCATTGCAAACTAAATTATGATATGGGGCTGGTGACTTTCCATACCCCTGATGTAGGACAGTAATTGTGTACTGCTTGCCTTAACAACTGACAGAAAGCTGCTTCTGGCAGTCTCTGTGGACAGGGATGGAGAAGAGAGCATTTATCAGACTAATAACTGCATATCTGGTATCAGAGGATATTCATTTGCTCATGAACATCTGGTATAGCAGCTAAAATTAGAGTTATTGCCACCAATCAGCTGTCTGGGCTGCTTTTACTCTGCCTAGAGAGAAATAGTGGGTCGGCAAGGAGAAGCTCTCCAGGTGCTGGTCTTCAGCAGCATCTGTATCCCTGTGCATTTGATGGCAGTGAGTGGTGAGCAGCAGACAGAAAGGAGGAGCAGCAGCAGCAGCAACAGCAGCAGCAACAGCAGCAGCAGCAGCAGCAAGTGGTGCCTTCTAGCGCTACAGCTTTTATTTAGGGCAAGGAGGTCGGGATTCCTCAGCCCTTTAAGTGTTATAACTCCTATGTAGGCCCAGGAGGTAGACTCCTAAGCCCATAAGTGTTATAGCTCTTATGTAGGCCAAGGTGGTTGGGATTCCTCAGTCCCTGACAGTGGCTGATGCAGCAGTTTCCACGAAGAACTGGGTGTCATGATCCCTCAGACCTAGACAGTGACCAGTGTTACAGCTCCTAGGAATATGGAATATTAGACCCTTGGTCCTAAAGACTTGACAGCTCTCTGGAACTCTTCCAGTAACCAGGGCCTGCTCTTTCTCTTTTCTGTCTCTTTACTGCCTTCTCTCTCTTCTGCTGTTCCTCTTCTTCCTTCCCTGGTTGCTTTTTTGAACTTTTCAGCTACCTCTTATTGCTATGGCCACTGTCACTGTTGTTGTCATCTGGGAAACAGCTATTGTGGCCCTTCTGTTGCTGCTTCTGCTATTTATGCTGCTGCTTGCTGGTCTTACAGTCTTTCCTCTTCTCTAGCTGTCAAGTAGCCAGCTGCTTCACTGCTTCTGCAGCTTGGCATTCTGGCTACTCCACAGTCTCTGCTATTCCTCTCTGCTTCCTTCACCACTGTCATGCTGCTTCTACTGCTTTTTGTTTTGTTTTGTTTTAGTTGTTCAGCCTGCATTATTAAATGTAGGCAAAATGACCACTTGGGAGAAACTTTTTATTAGGCCTAATATTGCAACATCAGGGGCCAGAACAGGAGAGTATATTCTAGCTTTCTCACTAAGTGAGCCAAACAGCCTTCTTATATAGCCAGAGAAGGGAAGTTTGCATGAATCAAAGCAAACCTCTCATGCAAATTCACCAGTCACAGCATAGTCCTTTTTGCCCAATCGCAGCAGTCTCTCTGCTGACTGGCCAAGGGAAGTTCTCCCCCTCTGGCCTGGGTTGGTCCCAGGGTCATCTAGACTTCGTTGTTGCTTGTGATAGCAAAAAGTCCCATGCAAATGGTAAAGGATTTGAAACAGCTAAGGCTGGAGGTGCACCGACAGCAGCTGCAGTTGTGCTGCAGTGGTAATTGTTACTTGACTTCCTCAAGGCATCTATGAAGTGTTCAAAACCATGGGTGCTGGTATAAGGGTGGTTTAGCTGGCAGGTTGACTGAGAGTTCTTTACTCAAAGCATCCAGCATAGCAAGGGAGAGTCTAACAGCTGCCAATTAGGGAGTTAGATTGCTCCATTCCCCAACATCTGTGGTTATGTATAGGAGAATACACTTCGTAAGAAGTGCTTACAGAAAACAAAATCTTACTATTAACATCAATATTGATTTCAGCAGTGTTTAACAGTGTTTTTAACAATATTTAATACCTTCCCAGTACCCTGTGGAAAGATGGGTCCCTCATCTGTCTCATTACTCCCTGATTAAGCTTGTGATGTAATTTATTACCATTCTACAGGATTCCCGTCTTCTATGTAGCTCACATAGGAGAGTAAAATGGGGATGTGGTGTGATCACGGCTTCTGTAACTTTCAAATCCTTGATGGTAACACTAATCTCTGCAGACCCTCCTAGTTGTTGTTGTTAGGAGCTGCGGAGTCAGTGTCTGACTGATAGCAACCTTACGTACAACAGGCGAAACAATGTTGTTAGTGCTTCTCTGCTATTTCAATGGCTGATTGCTTTTTGCAGTGGGTTGCCACATCCTCCCAAGCCTACAGTATCTGGTGTTCCCAGGCAGTCTCTTGTCCAAGTACTAACCAGGCCCAACCCTGCTTAGCTTCTGAGATCTAATGGGATCAGCTTCTGCAATGCTATGGCTGCAGGCCTCCTCATACATAGAATTAGGGATAGCATGGTAAGAAAGCCTGAGTCGAAGCCATTTGAACTGCCTCTACCTAGGAAAAGAGTATTTCAAAAGTGGTCCCAGACTCCTAGAGGGTCTGCAGCCATAGCACTGTGGCATCTGATCCCGTCAGATCTTCGGAAGTTAGGCAGGGGTGGGCCTGGTTAGTCCTTGGATAGAAGGCTGCCTGGGAACACCAGATACTATAGGCTTGGGAAAAGGACCCAGCGACCCACTCCCAAAATCAATCTG
Source organism: Pedetes capensis (assembly GCA_007922755.1). Classification (NCBI taxonomy): domain Eukaryota; kingdom Metazoa; phylum Chordata; class Mammalia; order Rodentia; family Pedetidae; genus Pedetes; species Pedetes capensis. Next base: position 15,415 of record VMDO01029119.1, read on the forward strand.
CCATTGAAAACCCTATGAATAGCAGAGAAGCACTACAATAGTGTTTCACCTGTTGTATGTAGGGTACTATGAGTGGAGACTGACTCAGTGGCACCTAACAACAACAATGGGTGAGGGAAGTGAGAATTCTTCCAGCTCTAAATATATCCATTCTCATTATGTATTCTGGAACTGGGAAATAACCACAGGTTTGATTCAGGAACCTACTGGGCCCACTGTGAGATGGGCCTGAGCTAAGAGTCTATTCATTCATCACCTACTTCCATAAGCCTCTAATCTGATTGGTGGGCCACACTGACATTTTGGGTCACCTGAAATTAGTCTTAGTTCATAGCTGGTTTCTAGTAGTTCTTAAAATATTTCATTTTAAGGCCATTACACAAATGAGATCCTGTAGCAGCTGACCTTTGGAGATTGACTTTCATCACTTAGTATGGTTCCTTTGAGATCCATCTAGGTTGTTATGTGTATCAGCAGTTGATCTTTTTACATTAATGGGTTCTAATCCATGGTGTAGACAGACCACAGTTTGCTTAACAATTCACCTACTGAAAAAATGAGGAGTGTTCCTAATTTTTGGCTAATATATTTAAAGCTACTGTGAACATTTATACTCAAATTTTTGTGTGAACATAGATTTTAATTTTTTCTTGAGTGTAAATACCCAAATATGCAATTATTGGACCATAGACAAGTGCCTTTTTAGTTTTAGGGAAAGCTACCAAAATAAACTTCCAATGTGGCTGCGCCATTTTACATTCCCACCATCAGGGTATGAATGACCAAGTTTCACTGCATCTTGTCAACATTTGCCTTTACAACTATTTTTTATTTTATCCATGCTCAGGTATGTATTGATATTTCTAATGTGGTTTTAATTTTTACCTAATTGGTGGTGTTACTGAACATCCTTTTTTAAAAATAATCTTTTGCTTTCTGCATGAATGATATATTTTTTATTGGACATTTTTAATGTACACCTTAATGTGATTCATTCTAACATGCTTTTCATTGTGGCATTTACATATATGCATTTTGATGTACATTATTCATATAGGTTCCCCCTTACTGAACATCCTTTTGTATGCTTCTTCACTATCTAAATTTCCTCTTCAGTGAAATAGCTATTCACGTCAAGGCCTGTTTTTTAATGGGATTAGTTTTATATGATGTTGAGTTTTGAGAAGTCTTTGCACAGTCAACATGTAAATCTGTAGCTGACTGTGTGGTTTGAAAATGTACTCTTCTACTCTGTAATTTGTCTTTATCCCCTCTTAACAGGATCTTCCTTAAAATAAATATGTTTAATTTGAGGCAGCCTAATGTATCAATTTTTTCTTATGGATTATAGTTCTCATCTCAAATCTAAGAACTCTTCACCTAGCTTTTCATCTCAAGGATTTCCTCTTATTTTTTCCCAAACATTTTGTTATTTTATATTTTATGTTTAAGCCCATGATCCATTTTGAATAAATTTTTGTATAAGATGTGAGGGTCAGGTTGAGCTTCATTTTTATTTTGGCTTAAGGATGTCCAATTATGTGGACACTTTTGGAAAAGAAATGAGAATATCAAGTCATATTGTCCATGACATTCCCTACTTGTGTTTTCAAAAGCTTTCTTAAAAGAGACACTGGGTATAGGATGGAGGTATAGCTAGGATTTCTGTACACATATATATCAATAAAACTTTGTAATGGTTTAGAGGAGGGTCTTAAATAACCAGTCACAGAAAAAATGGACCCTAAGGCATATTTGTCCTATATGGTGTTTTTTAAAAAAATATTTTATATAATGACTTCATTTGTTTTGTATATACATACTCAATAGTGGGAGAGCTGGATCATAAGGTAGTGCTATTTTCAGTTTTTTGAGGAACCTCCATACTGTTTTCCAGAATGGTTTCCCTAATTTACATATTGTTAGAAGAAATCAATTCTAGTGTTCTGAAGCACAATAGGGTAGCTATAGTTTATAAAAACTTATTATATATTTCAAAATAACTGGAAGAGAATAGTGTGAAAGTTCCCAGTGTAAAAATGATAAATGTTTGAGGAGACGGAAATACTAATTATCCTAATCTTGTCAGTATACATTGTATACTTATATAGAATTATCATACTCTATCCTATAATATGTCTATAGTTATACCACCTTGGTGTCGCTCTCATCAGATCTCGAAAGCTAAATAGGGTCGGGCCTGGTCAGTCCTTGGATGGGAGACCACCTGGGAACACAGGTGCTGTAGGCTTGAGAGAAAGACCTGGCAACCCACTCCCAAAATAATCAGCCATTAAAAACCCTATGAATAGCAGACAAGCACCACCACAGTGCCAGGCATGGCACAGTGTTCAGAGTGTTTTGTTCTGTCTGGTTGCTATGGGTTGGATCTGACTTTACAGCACTTAACAATAGCAACAACAACCACCCTATAATATAGGCAAATGCTGTGTATCAATTAAAACTAAAAAAAATTAAATTAATAAAAATATTTTGAGCTAACTTAGAACACTTAAAGATTTTATGTGCAAATGTAGGCTTATGGATTCTTTTTAACAAACTAGAAGATTCAGTAATAGGACCACCTTGTCCTTGAGTTGAGGTATTCCTTTGCACGAGACTTGTTCTCCTATCATCCACCATTGCCACCAATCCTTGTTGACCCCAGTGCTGAGGATCCCTGTCCATGTCACTACTCCTTGTTTTTGTTTTCTGGCATTATTGTTCTAGTTGACCCATGCTTGCTCCTCTCTGGAGCCCTCTTTATTCTCTTTTGTCTTTTGTACTATGACTGCCTTGGTGTCTCTTCGTGGCCTGCTGTTCCTTCTTAGTCTTCCTTCCATTTCCCCTGTTTCTCCTTCACCCTTTCTTTCTCATGTTCTTAGTTCAATCCCATTTTTAACTGTGATTGGCAGTAAAGTGTCACCTGAGGGTGGCCTTTCACTTGGTGTTCTGCGGTCCTGTGATGTCTTGATGCTGAGGCGAAGTTCTGCATGTAGCACAGGGTATGAGTGGTGGGTAAGAGAACGGATGCCCACTCAGTCGAGCCTTAGTTATGAAGAGTCCACCCTCTGGCACTGGGCAGTGGGACCAGGCATAAAATGGAAATGGTAGTAATTATTCTAAATCACACCAGGAGTCACTGGGGAAAAAAAGCTTTCAACTAAGGGCTGACTCATAGTATTCTGGAGAGGGAAGGCTGAGGAAGAGCAATGCCAAAGGATGGGAAATTTCAGGGGCCTCTGGGAAAACCTGAGATGGGGAACATCAGCCCGGGGCTCCAAGGCCTCCTGCCCTCAAACCTCGCAGATCACATCGGATTTCAGAAGAAACAGTGATGGTCCTGATAACCGTCTTGAGCACAAGATGGCAGTCTTACCTCTGTTTCACTCCCTGTGGCTGTCTGCAGAGAAGGGATGGGAAACAGAGAGGAAATGAAAGTGCTGGTAGTGCTGGGAAATACTGGAAAATAAACAGTGAGCAAGATAAACAGTAAGCAAGGAGAGTGAGGAGGGAAGGGAAGAGACTAGAGGTAAATGGGCATGTTTTTGTGTCTTGTTCTGCTCTGTTTCACAGTCTGTCCCCACTCATGGTCTTGGGTCCACTGTGGCCACATGTGGGCTGGCATCTCACTTGTGCATTTAGACCCAGATCTAGAACAAGGCTTAGGAAGCACAGGGAAAGGTGCCAGATGAACAAGGAGGAGGCAGACAAAGGGCCCCGGACCTCAGATGGAAGGGCCTTGGGCTAGGCTCTGATGACCTCTTTACAGTATTCTCATGGACATAAGAAAATGAGAACTTTCTTCTTTATCCAGAGCCCTGTACCAAGCTCTAGCACACGTGTGGATGCAGGTCCACTCCTGAGGAGGTATTAAAGGGAAGAGTTGAAGGGGTTCTGGCATATCTTCCTCTCTCTCTCTTTCCCTCTCTCTGTCTTTTTCCCTCCTTCCCTCTCTCTCTCCCTCTCTCTCTTTCTTTCTCTCTCTCTCTCCCACCCCCCACTGAAAACTAAGTACATTGGAGCACTGTTTTATCCCCCGTATGAAAATCATATCCCAGGACAAAAAAGAGGGATGAAGAGGAAAGAAATTCTAGCTGGATGCCATGAAGCACACTTGTAATACCAGCAACAGGGGAGGCTGAAGCAGGAGGATCGTGAGATAGACGACAGAAGCAGCCTGTGCAACTTAGTGAGACCCTGTCTCAAAAATAAAAGATGAAGGAAGGGTGCAGCTCAGCAATAGAGCACTTGACTCGCATGTGCAAGGCCCTGGGTTCAATCACCCAGTACTGGACAAAAAAAAAAAAAAAAAAAAAAAAAAGAAAAGAGGAAAGGCTAACTTAACATTCTCTACTGAGAGACCCATTCTAGCCCTGGCATATGGAAGTAACCTGGTCTTTACAGCTTGCCCTATAATCGTGTCACAAACCCCAAAGCCAAGGAACCTGGCAGGCTTCTGCTTCTGGGGTGAGGCAATGTCCTTCTGTGCTTTGCTACTTCTCATGACAGTCACCCCAGGGTGGTCTTGGCAGGCAGAGAGGCAGCTCCTCAGCTGGCTGCTGTTCCTGTTGTACTGGATAGCACAGGCTACTCTCCATCCTTGTTGAAGCCTCCCTTGCATGACTTCACTTACAGAATGAGGCTAATTAAGGCAATACGGCCACTTTGGGAGGAATATCCTTCACATGAAGAAACTTAAATTTCAAACTGTTGAAGACAATATCTAATTAGTCATCTAAGAGCTCTGTGAGCTGGAAGTGTGGTAACATCACCCCCATTTGTTCAAGGTGCAGCTGCCAGCAGAGAAAGGCAAATTGCTAACCTAAAACCACAGGGCGCTTTGGCTTCATGAAGCATAAAGATGAGACCTTTCATCCCTTTGGATATTATTTATTCAGTTAGAGAACAAAGAGTTCAAAGGACACTGGAGAATTGGAACCAAAGTCAGTGGCTGATCATATCCTTGAGGTTGTGAGACCACAGGGGATGACGTCAGAAAGTCCCTTCTCAACCCAAAAAGTTCTGAGTGGCACCTTTTTAAAAGATTAAGCTAAAGAGAATTTATTTTTTCAGTCATAATTTCCATTTGCTTGTTTTTTGCAGTGCTAGGGGTTGAACCCTGGGCCTTCTGTGTGCTTGGCGCCCGCTCCACCACTGAGCTACACCCCCAGTCCCTTTTTTACTTTTATATTTTGAGACAGAGTCTTGTTAAATTGTGTTGGCTGCCTCTGGCCTCAATATCGTGGTCCTCCTCCCTCAGCCTCCTGTGTAGCTGGGATGACAGACCAGCTCCACAGTATGTATGAGTGGCAGGGTGAAGATTCTAGAGCCAAGGTAAATGAGGCAGCTGTACCTCCACACCTTTCTCATAAGTCCTAGAATGTCAGGGTAGAAATGCTCCAGCCAGGTTATCTGGTTGCTCACTGTGCATGTTATCTATTACTGGCTAAGAAGCTAACCCAAACTTGTTGTTATTGTTGTTGTTAGGTGCAGTCAAGTTGAGTCTGACTCATATCAACCCTCATAGGGTTTTCGGTGGCTGATAGTTTCTGGATTGCTTCAGGAGTGGATTGCCACATCCTTCGCTGTTTTTCTGGTGCTGGGGATCCAACTCAGAGCCTCAGAAAGCGCAGGGCAGCACTCTACTAATTGAGCTAAATGCCAGCCTGCTAACCCAAACTTGTTTTTAGGTTCCATTGAGTTGGGTCCAACTTTGTTGTTGTTGTTAGGTGCCATCAAGTCGGTATCCGTCTCATAGCGAGCCTCATAGGGTTTTCAATGGCTGAGTGCTTTGGGGTTGCCTTGGGAGTGGATTGCCAGGCCCTTCTCCCATTTTTATGGTGCTGGGAGTTGAACTCGGGGCCTCAGAGACTGCAGCACAGCGCTCTACCCACTGAGCTAAATCCCAGCCCTTGGGTCAAACTTAGTGGCTTAAAATAACAGCCATTTTTCTCTTTCTCACAATCCCTAGTGAGGAATTCAGGCAGGGTCAGCTGATTCCTCCTTTGCGGGTGGCATCCGTGTATGTTGCTCAGCAGGATCTGGAGGGTGCAGGGCTGCGGTCTCCAGGATCTGACCTGTGTCCTGCACATGCCTGGTACATAGGGGTGTGCGGAGGGCTGGGCTCCCCTGGACTGTGCTGGCGAGCTGTCTGGCTGGCTGAGGGTCCCAGGAGGGAGTCCTCCGGGGCACAGAGCAGGGCTGCCTCTCTTCTCATGACCTGGCCTTGGGAGTTACCGCATGGCACCTTGGCTCATGTACATTGGCTGGGGAAATCACAAGCTTGAGCAGCTTCGAGGGGAAAGGACATACAGTCCACTGGTCAGTGACAGAACTGTCAAAGAATTGCATGTTTTGAAACCGCCACCCTCATTGCGGGCAGGTAGATAGACTTGAGACGTAGAGAATGAAAATGATTTGCCCCAGAACACAGTGCAAACTTCAGAGTGCACTGTGCCTCCTGACCTCGACAGCAAAGACAAGGCCTTGCCGAAGGCTCCCTGTGCCGTGAGGGAGGCTGAGGCCATGTCTCCACCTCATGAACATGCCTGTTTCTATTCCCCAAGAGAAAGACCCTCAAATAGTCATGAGAAAGAGTAAGCTTAAACATGTTATGTTCCCTGTAGACTTTTACTTTTTAGAATAATGGTCAAAATTAGCTGTGGTTGTTGTTGTTGTTAGGTGCCGTCGAGTTGGTATCCGACTCATAGTGACCCTCGTAGGGTTTTCAATGGCTTAGTGCTTTGGGATTGCCTTGGGAGTGCCTGCTGTCATTAGAAATGAAAAATTAAGGCAGTGTGGTTTGATGTTCACAATGTTATATGTATATTAATTAATAAAGTTCTGTGTCAAAGGATGAGTTTAGACTCGGCTGGAGTGAGCAATGAGGAAGAATGGCTTTGTGTCTTTCCCCAAGGGAAAAAAAGGTGTCACTTTTGAATTGCTCACTAAATGCTGTTTCACTGTAAAAATCATATACTCAGGAATAGTCTAGATCATGTTTGATTGGACTTGATGTTCTCTATAGGACACTGTGGTCAATATTGCTAATTGCCTTTCCACTACTCATTTTTCCTTTCTTCTCTTGAGAAACAGAACTTTCCACTTCAAATTTCCCAGAACATGTGGTCATTCCCAGTTAATAATTATTTTCACTTCAACCTCTTTTGGGATGAACATGTTGTCACTTGACTAAGTCCTTCCTAGAGAAATATGTGGGGATGATGCACCTAACTTGCATACCATTTCCTTAGAGGAAGTTATGGGCCCTTTGTGTCCTCTCTGGGAAGTCAACTTTGAGTACGTAGCAGAGGATAGCCCCTTAGAAAATGACATAGGAAAGGAGAGAGGAAACTGGAGACACAGGTTACACCATGGAGCAGAGCTAGGGATCTTCCCTGAAACACGGATTTATTCTGAACTGTGACATGAAAAAGTTTTCTACTTGTTTTAGACACTAAGTTGGCAGGAAGAGGGGTTCTTTTTTTTTTTTTTTTTCAGGTTACTTATGTGAATGTCATTTCTTTTTTTTTTTTAATTAGAAATTTTTAATGTACATCATAATGTGATTCATTTTGACATGCTTTTCGTTGTGACAATTTTCATATATGCAATTTGATAAGCATTATTCATATAGGTTACCCCTTACCCTCCTCTATGTTTCCCCCCTCTCCCCTTCCTATCTAAGTTTCCCATCCAAGTCTTCTCTATCTTTTACTATATAGTATTTTTCTAT
>VMDO01029120.1:0-23046 GCA_007922755.1 Pedetes capensis
AAAAAAAAAAAAAAAAAAAAAAAAAAAAAAAAAAAAAAAAAAAAAAAAAAAAAAAAAAAAAAAAAAAAAAAAAAAAAACTAAAAATGAATCTAAGACTTAAACATAAGACTTGAAGCCACAAAACTCCTGGAAGAAAACATAAGGAGAAAGTTCCTTGACATTGTTCCTGGCAATGGTTTCTCTGTATATGACAGTAAAAGGACAGGCAACAAGAAGAAAATTAAACAAATGAGACTATATCAAATTAAAAGTTTTCTTCACAGCAAAGGAAACAGTCAACAAAAGGAAATGTTTCCCAACCTATGGGACAGGAAAAAAAAACATTTGCAAACCATATATCTGGTAAGAGAGTAATGTCCAAAATTTGTAATGAAATCACACAACTCAATAACAGAAAAAAACAAATCACCCAATTAAAATATGGGCAAAGGCCAGGCACTGTGTTGCATGCTTATAATCCCAGCACTTAGGAGGCTGAGGCAGGAGGATTATGAGTTTGAGGTCAGCCTGGGGTACATAATGAAACTCTGCCTCAAAACAACCACCACCAGCACAACAAAACAAACAAATAAAACAACAAAAAACCAGGACTTTAATAGGCATTTTTCCAAAGAAGACATACAGATGATCAATAGGAATATGAAAAAGGTGTTTAGCATCCCTAATCATCAGAGAAACGCAAATTAAAATCACAATGAAATCTCACCGCACCTCACCCCACATCTATAAGGAAGGCTAGTTTTCTTTCTTTAAACTTTTTAAAAAAATTACTATACACAATAATGGGTTTCCACATGATATTTCCATAGACGTATATCATGTACTTTGCTCATATTCAGTCCCCATTGCCCTCTCTTGTCCCCCTCCCCTTTCCCTCCACAAATAGTCTCCCATCTACTTTCACGTCATATATATAATATAATAACAAATTATATATATATATATATATATATATATATATATATATATATATATGGATTCTGCATATAGGAGAAAATGTGATATTTATCTTTCTGAGTTTGGTTTATTTGGCTTAATATAATTTGTTCTTCCATCTATTTCCCTGCAAATGACATAATTTTATTCTTTTTTATGGCTGAATAAAACTTCAAGAAAGGCAATTTGTAAAAAGTCAAAAGATAAGTGTTAGCAAGGATGTAGAGAAAAGAGAACCCTTGTGCACTGTTGGTGAGAATGTAAATTGGTATTATAGGAAATAGTATGGAAGTTACTCAAAAAAGTTGAAATAGAACTGCCATGTTGTTGTTGTTGTTGTTGTTGTTGTTATTGTTGTTAGGTGCTGTCCTCTAGGTACAACTGGTGAAACAGTATTGTTATGGCTTCTTTGCTATTCATAGGGCTTTCAATGGCAGATTGTTTTTTGGGACTGGGTTGCCAGGTCCTTCTCCCCAGCCTATAGTACCTGGTGTTCCCAGGCAGTCTCCCATGCAAGTACTAACCAGGCCTGACCCTGCTTAGCTTCTGCGATCTGATGGAATCAGACACCACAGTGCTACAGCTGCAGGCTAGAACTGCCATAGGATCCAGCAATCTCATTTCTGGGTATATATCAAAAGGAAAAAAAATCACCATCTTGAAGAGATCTGTAATCCCATGTTTAATGGACACTATTTGTAATAGTCAAGGTATGGGAACAACCTAGGTACCTCTCAATGGATGAATGCACAGTGAAAATGTGATAAATTTATAATATACTATTTGATATAAGAATATACAATATATAATTATGTAATATTGATATATTACAGAATATAATTATATAATATATGATATTTGTGTTATATAATGGAATATTATTCAGTTTTTAACAGAGGAAAATCCCGCCATTTGTGACAACATGGATAGACCTAGAGGACATAATGTTGAGTGAAACAAGCCAGATACAGAAAGACAAATACTACATGATGTCACTTATGTGTGAAATCTAAAAAGTGGATCTTGTAGAAGTAGAGAGCAGAATGGCAGTTTCCAGGACTAGCGGTTGGGGTACGTGTTGGTCAGAGGGTACAAAGTTTCAATTATGCAGAGTGAATAAGTTATGGAGACCTTATGTACAACATGGTAATTATGGTTAATGTATTTGCTACCAGTAGATTATGAGAGTTTTCACCACAAAAAACAAAACTGAATAAAACTGAACAAAACCGAATGATAATTATTTGAGGTAATAGATAACTAGCTTGATTGTGGCAATCATTTCCCAACATATATGTGTATTAAATCATCATGTTGCTGTTGTTAGGTGCCATCCAGTTGGTGCCCGACTCATAGCAACCCTATGTACAATAGGTGAAACACTATTGTCAGTGCTTCTCTGCTATTAATAGGGTTTTCAATGGTAGATTGTTTTTTGGGAGTGGGCTGCCAGGTCCCTCTCCTAAGCCTATAGCACCTGGTGTTCCCAGGTGGTCTCCCATCCAAATATTAACCAGGCCTGACCCTGCTTAGCTTCCAAGATCTGATGGGATCGGACGCCACAGTGGTACGGCTACGGGCAAATCATCATGTAGTACATCTTAAATATAAGCTATTTTCTTTGTTATTCATATCTCAATAGAACTATACTACATGACTCATTTGAGGGGGTTTGTGTGTATGATAGTTCCTGAAGATTATGAGGAGGGCTTTTTATTCTTTCCATACTTGGAACATCTCCACAGCCCTAGGTGGGTAGCACACTAAACCTTTTGTTACACAAAATAGTCAACCTGTGCCTCTCCCTCTGGGCCTGATGCAGATCTCTCACTGGCCCAGTCTGCAGGTCTTTGGCACCTCTCTGTGCTGCTGGGAGAAGGACTTGGCAACCCACTCCCAAAAATCAATCCACCATTGAAAACCCTATGAATAGCAGAGAAATGCTGACAATAGTGTTTCGCCTGTTGTAACAGGGTCACTATGAGTCAGACACTGACTCGACGGCACCTAACAACAACAACATGCACTGCTAGCATTATTACTTTCTACCTCTTATGGCAGGTTTTGATGTCTGTCTCTCCACAGAGGGCAGAATCAGGTTCATACTGTCTGGGCCAGAGAATGCACACAACTAAACATATCATGTTTAGTTTGGCTCACAAAATGAATGAACATTTTAAAATTAGTTGCAAACACTTAATTTTTTTTACATAAGCTTTTGGGTTGCTATTGAAAAGCTGGAAGATTTGGCTTCTCAGGACTCATACTCTTTAACAGACACAATTAGCAGAAGTTGACTCTCCATTAAATGAAGCATATGCTCTTCATTTCACTTCAATTACTTGCCTGTAGGCATCTGAATGTGTGACTGCTTAGGCCATACTTTGCCCAAAGTGCCCCAAACTCACTGTTGAATGAAACACACAAACAACAAAGCAAGCTTGTCTTTTCCATTACCAAGTTGCCATGTTTGTTTGTAGTGTCAACCCCCTTCGTCAGGGTTTTTATACAAGCTGAATACACACTTGACGACATTCAATCTCTTTCACTCCTAATTTGACTCGTTTCTGTAGACGCTCACATATCAAGCTGAGAACATGCCCCTGCTGCTAATTCATTTCTGGACACAGTCCAGCAGGGATCAAGAGCAGCCTATTAACTTTCATAGTCATTTTTAAACCACAGCCTCAGGGTTTCTCTTTCTGCTCATTAATTTGCTTTTATGTTTTTATGCTTTCTTTTCCCCTTTTCTTTTTCTTTTTTAGCTCTGGAGACCGAACCCAGAGCTTTGCACAGGATTAATTCACTTTGAAAGGAAGTTTTGAATCCATTCAAGGGAGGCATTTAAGGAAGCCCTGATTTAACTAGGTGCCTGGTAATCTTGTCCTCTCCAAATTGCTCTTGAAGTTTCACATACCTGTGGCAGGACAGTGTCACCTGCTAGAAGGCAGAGTGGGGCCAGGGAGCCACAGCTCCATGCGATGTCTTGGGCGACCTGAGACCACCACTTGCACCTACAACTCAAGGCAGGGTGAAACCAGATGCCCTGGTGAGGGCTACTTTAACTTTTCCTCAAAAGAAAATTGTGCTCCGTAGGAATAGGCTGTGGCTCTCACAGTAAATTGTACCCTACCCGAAGCTATGGGTTAAATATACTATAAGCATAATTATCATACATTCTTTTAGATTCAGACCTTTCACTTTTCAGCACTAAGATGATCTCATCAGGTTTATTTTTTCGTATTTACACTATAGTTGGTAGAATTGAGTAATTATTATTATTTTTTGAGACAGACAGGGTGTCAACATGTAGTCCAGGCTGGCCTCAAACCTGCCATCAGCCTCTCATGTGCTGAGATTACAGGCATGCAGGTCCATACTGAACATGAATTAATCATTTTAAGCTGCTGAGGTTCCATCATGATTAAACAATTTCATCACTTCGTAGTACAACTTTCAAGGTCAAGTGCAAGCAAGTGATGCTGCATAAATTCCACAGCAATGTTTTCCTTAAGAGGCTCTGAGTGTGGACATTTTTCATAACTGTATGACAACTTGCTACTATGGTGTATTCAACCAGAAAAATGGAAAAGGGAATGTGGAGTGATAATTAAATTAACAGCTTCTCAGAGATAACACCTTCAACTTGTGAATAAGAATGTGTCGGAAATTCACATCAGGTGCTGCCAAGATCCAAATGTCATCTTATCCCATCTCACTTGTTATCATTAATTCCATCTCTATAAAGAGATTCTTAAAAAATGATTATAAAGACCTAAAGTTTCAAGAGCATTATTTTTTGGCCACTGAGAGTGGTGGTTTTCCTAAGTTATATTAAGGTGAATTCCCTCACATTGTAACTTTCAGAAATAAAATATAACAGTAAACAATAGTGATTCAAAGTGTAATTATTAATTTGAATTTTATTTTTCCCTACTCTTTTGCCACTTACAAAATGTGTCATATTTTTTTCACTTAAAATATTTTGCTGCCATCTTTGGATATATGGGCTGGATTTTAATTTTTGAAGTCCTAAAAGGTACTAACGGACCCCAAAGGATGATGCATTTTAAGAATAAACAGGGCTTTAAACCTGCAAAAAATTGGGTTCAGGTTGGGCTCTGGGTTCAATATGTTAAAATGTAGAGGGTTCTGGTTTAAAATTTTAATCCTATGTGTAGAAAGACAATTTTTTATCCAAATTTTAAAATAGCTAAAGATACACAACAAACCAGCAAAACACTAAAAACTGAACCCAAGCCCAATTTATTGGCTTTAGGTTGAGGTTGAGGGTCAGATTCAGAAAAATTTTAAGACATGGTTGAGCCAGAATGGGTTTAGGGTTTGGGTTCAGGTCTGGTTTGAAGTCCTGCTATATCTATACATAAGATTTAGACCTAAACTGAATCCAAACCCTGTATTTTAACATAGTGAATCCACATCTGAACCTGAACCCAACTTTTTGTAGGCTTGAAGCACTGAGAATAAATAACCTTTTCAACTTCAACCTCAAGAATAGCCTCAAAATGCTGGTTCAATGGGAAGCATCCTCAGGTCCTGGCTTTTCTCTTTCTTTCCTGATTCTATAATTTCAGGCATGAGAAAAGCTCTACTCTTAACGTCTATGAAAGGGAAGCACAGTACAAGGAAACAATTGATATATATTTTATTTGCAGAAAGCATATTTTTGTATTCTCTAGGAAGGCAGTGCATTATTTTAAAGTAATCTAATTATTGAAACTCAATTTCAAGCAGTTCATTTTGCATTTAATTTATCAAGTTAAAAGGTTCTGAACTAAGGCTGACCATTTGTGGTTTCTATTGACATTCTTCCATGTCACATTTCCTCCTGACCATATGTTCAGGGGGAAAGGAGGATAAAGAACACACAAGAATTCTTTAAATAAAAATGCACGTGCTGGAGGTCAGTTCTGAGAACCGTCCTGTCTGCTGTATGTCAGAGTTCCCACTGTGACACTGCTTTGCCATGTACCAGCCTGAGGAGAGCAAGTGGAGGGGCTCTGTTCTACAGTGGGTTCCTCTCTGTGGATTACAAACACTTGCAGTGGGGTCAAAATGAATGTCAGCCATGGTAGAAGAAGATAATACAGGAAATACCCCTTCTTATGAGAGACAATCACTTACCTGGCATGCTTTTCATCTTGAGGAGGAAAGAGTGGAAAGTAGATCTTCTGAAGAACATGAAGCACCCTTGAAGGTTATTTTCTCCATTGACACAACTAATCTGGTTGGACAACAACCCTTGTGATTTAAGCAGCAGTGGCTTTGAAGAGAAACAGGCATTTATTTGATGGATGGTCTACATTAACATACACCCTCCTGTCCTGAGGCCATAGGGTGTAGTCGTCCAAGTGGCTAAGCAGCTACGGAAGGGGAGATGGATATGTGTGCTGCTACCTTAGGAAACTTGCTCATTGTCCTGACATCATGGTCATGAGCCTGTGCCACTTTCTAGAAGATTTTCCACTGCAGTCCCTGATGTAAACACATCCCAAGTTTCTGCCCCCAAAGCCAGGTGACTTTCTGGGTGAAGGCATGTTGAGGACCAATAGGAGTTGAGGTTAATGCTAATTATTTTCTAAGAAACATGTAATTCTAGACACACCAATGCAAATAAAATAAAATAAAACAAATAAAGCAGATATACTTCCTTACATTCTGTGCAAGATAATTTCATCTGTCACAGTGTGGATGTTTTGTGAGAAATACCTTTCAGGGTCTGCTCTGCAGCTCATCTTTTGCACGGAGTTGAATAATTTAATCTGGCATTCTCTTCACCCACCTACCCAGGAAATGTCTTTCCTCTATCCCCCAATATGGGACTTTCTTAGCACCAGTAGAATGTGATCAACATAATACAGTGACGATTTGAAAAAGAAAGAAATATCACCCTAAAAGAGAAATTCCAAGAATCCTAAATTAAGAAAAGCACAGAGATAGGGTACTGTTCAGAGACCATGAAGATGAGGAGGGGCACAACAGGAAAAGGAGAGAAAAGAGAAGAAAAGAAAAACATAAAGAAAACCATGTGGCAGGCAATTGCAGCTATTTCTCCAGACTTACACTCATCTTTCCTGTGTTTGCTGTTACTCTCTACATGCCCAGGGACACTGGCCTTCTATCTCTTTCTGAAATCCTTAAGGTAAGTTACTTTATTTCAATTTGCCCCTGCATATAGTGGCATCAGGGAAAATATCTAAAGGATTTACTTGTAGAAGAAGAGAAATTGACCTTGGTTTCTTTAATCTAGGTCTCTACTGCAAACATATTTTATTTGCCTAATATTCTTTTTATTCATGTGCTAGGTAAAGACATACACCACTATGTATGAAAGGAAAATATTCAATTAGATGTGCTATTATGTTAATTTGTCTAGTTTTCTCAATAGTTCACAAACCAAGGCTAGTAATAATTTACAGGCAGACAGAATCATGGAAAAGATTGGCTTTTTATTTATTTTATTTGTTGAGACTATGACCTGGGGCAGAACTAGGCAGCTTATAATGTTTGTGGGCTTGTGAATGTTTATAAGTCTATCTGTGAAGTTGGGTAATGACCAGTTCTCAGAACTAAAGGAGGCTCAGAGGAGAATCCATAAGCCAGAAACCACCTGCTTTCAAATCCAAGAGAGTTATTTTCCTTTCTCAGTTTTTTTTTCTTTGCTGCTTGACATAGTGGTGCTTTCACTTTCTGTTGGACAAGATTTTCCCCTTTCACTTCTGTGGCACTGCACTTCTGTTGTTGTCTTTTATTACCTCCCTTTCCCTACTCCCCCACCCCAATGTCCTTACCTATAATTTATAAGCGCTTGGACAGTCTACTAACCTTGGTGCACTTTAATTGCAAAGTGAGAAGGTTATACATATCTCTTTAAGGTTCATCTTTCAACATGAGTCTCCATTTTTATTCACTCCCTTAGAGAGTTTGCTTGTATGCCTTGCTTACTACATAGGGAAAAGTTCTACATGTATATTTCTACTTTTAGTTTCCTTCATTCCAAATTATCCAAATGCTATTACAATATAAAGGTCCCATTAATATTCAGACTCAAATGTTGACCACTGCTAATGAGAGTGGAAATTGGCACCCTCTTTTGGAAGCAAATTAATAACATATCTTAAGAGTCATAAAATACATTTATACTTGTTCACCCAGGCATTCTAATCCTAGGAATCCATCATAATAATTCAAATGTACTTTAGGAAAACCAAAAGCATAAATGTGTTCATTGTCTTCCTCTTTCCTCAAATTGAAAGGAATCTAAATGACCAATAGCAAGGGAATTAAATCATGATACATTAATTTGATAAATACTAAAATACTATTAGCCTGCAGCTGTGGCCCTGTGGTGTCAGATCTCGGAAGCAAGCAGGATTGGGTCTGGTGAGTACTAGGATGGGAGACTGCCTGGGAACACCAGATACTGTAGGCTTGGAAAACGGACCCGGCAATCCACTCCCAAAAATCAACCCGCCATTGAAAACCCTATGAATAGCAGAGAAGCACTGACAATAGTGTTTCTCCTGTTGTATGTAGGTCCACTATGACTCGGATACCAACCCCACGGCACCTAACAACAACAAAGTGCTATTAAAATAGTTTACTTTTCTAAATGTGGTGGCTCATATCTGTAATACTGGCATTTGGCAGGGGAGGCAGAAGGATGGTGAGTTCGAGGCCAGCCTAAGCTACATAGCATTTCCCTGTCTCCAAAAGCAAACAAAAAATAGCTTAGTCCCATGTTGTTGTTGTTAGGTGGCATATAATGGCATGTGAGCTGGGCACCTACAAAGTTTCTGTAGGAAATATACCAACATAGTAATAACTGTGTTCAGATTAGGTTGCAGACTACATATGAGTTTTTGTTTTGTTTTCTCTTTTTCCATGCAGTTATATACAATCTATGTAATTGGGGAAGAAAATCAATGCTGAAAGTGGCTCTCATTTCTTGATTTTCTACAATTTTGCCTCTCACTGGCTTCCCTATATCTATGAGTATCGTCTCAGATCTCTAAGTGTTCTGTTCTAGAGCTAATAATATCTTTTTCTTTTTATATTTTACACTCAAACCATCCCCAAGTGTTGTAGAATCTCCTACAACATATTCTATCCATTACTGCACTCTCTGCCCAACTGAGCTCTCTGCTACTTTATTCAGCATGTACTTAATAGCACCCACAAACTCAAATTATTTCCTCTCCTTGCAAACCTACCTTTGCTCCCCGTTATCTGCCCAGGGCTTCATGAGTGCGAGGTGAGTACTCTACCACTGAGCTGCACCCTCAGACCCCACCTTTACATGCTTTTATGACAATATGTATTCAGTATTAAAACATGTAGATCAGGAAGTTAGAAAGGGCTATGTGGGGAAAGATAATGGAATAAAGAAAAGGGGGAGGGGGCAAGAAGAAAGGGTAATAGGAGAAAGGAAAGGAAATATCACATATTTTGCCCTTAAGGCAAAATAGGGATATATATATATATATATATATATATATATATATATATATATGCTGGGGTTTAGCTCAGTTAGAGCACTACTTTGTGCTCTCTGAGGCCCTCAGTTCAATCCCCATCACTGCAAAAATCTACCTATAGATAGACAGACTAATATAGACAGATAACTAATATAGCTATAGATACCTATAGATAGATAGATATATTAGTTATTATTCGGTGCCATCAAATTGGGTCCCACTCATAGAGACCCTCGTAGGGTATTCAGTGCAAGTAGAAGGGGGACCATTGGAAAGGTGGGGGAGATGGAGGAGGGAGGTCACGATAGGGTAATGGGGGAAGTGAACATGAGCCATGTTCAATGAAATGCAGGTATGGAAATGTCAAAATGAGACTCATTAAGTTGGACACTGAAGATTACTAATAAAGTTACTAATAAAATAAGATTACTGGGGAAAAAATTTCTTCAACTGAGGTTCAAGAAATTAGCTGTATAACCTGCTGGGTGGGTAAGACTTAGTTTAACAAAAGTTTGTGTGAGCCAGAAACCTCACTATAGGTTTCATTTGACTGTATCGTGTATTTTCATCTAATACAAGCCACATAGTCATATGGATGAAAAAAAAAGAACAGTGATTTGGGAATAGTATAATAGATCTATGGCCCAGAGCAAGGAAAGTGAATATTTTCACTTTATCCTCATCATATTGAACCAGAGCCCAAGAAATCTGTTTAACCCCGGTGCCATGTTTTAAAGGGAGAAATGGACAGTCCAGAAAGAGAAATGGAAGGAAATCAGGGAAAATGAAGCAAAAGCAAAAAGAAATGTGTGCTTACCTTAAAAAGGGGATCATACAAGAAGTGCCTTGATAACTTTGCTTGTGTGCATAACAGGCTCTCTGGTGGAAGAGAGACAAGGTCCAGTGTTCAAAAAGAGGGCTTTGATGTACTGTCAGGGCCTGAAATTTCAGGCTGCTGAACAATGTGGTGTCACCATGAAATAAATTTCTTTGATGCCAAAGAGTGAGTTAAATCCATTTTCTTTAATAGTGTCCCGTGCATGACATGTGTATTCTATTAGGTAGCTTTTGTGTTGCTGTGACCCAGATTCCTGACAGAGACAGCTTGGGAAGGTATCAGTCCATAGTGGTGGGTCTAGCATGACTGAAGAGCTCAATTCATGGTGGCAGGAGCCTATTGTGGTGGCTCTTCATGCCATGTCAGACTGGTGCAGAGAGAGCCTGACCAGAACCCAGAGCCCAGGGAATACCTTCAAATGCCAATGCCCAGTGGCCCACTTCCTCCAGCTAGGTCCCACCTCCCAATGTTCCACAGCTGCCCAAAACAGCACCACCTGCTAGGGATTATGTGTTTAAACATGAGCCTTGGGGAACATTTTATATTCAAACCTTAACATGTATCTTGAAATGGTTGGTAATCCAATTCTTTTTTTGTATGATTCTGTGTATTCCTTCCATCTTCTTTTGATGTTTCCTGTATTGTTTAATATTTTCCCTGTAGAGTCTTTCACTATTGCCAGTAGAGGGTTGAATTTTTTCTTCAATTCCTTAAGTTTGAGAAATACAGACTGTGTTCTTCCCTTTTGGTTTTCTGTCTCCAGCTCTTTGCATATGTCATTAAAATATTTGATTTTGTCTTCTAGAGCTGCCTTTTTAAATCTGTTTAGTTCCTTAACTTTAACTTCTCAACATTCATGGGCAAGTTTCAGAGTCTCTTTTGACATGTAACTTGTTCTTTTTTTTCCTACCTTTTTAATAACCTTTTGCTTTCCTCATGAATGATATCTTTGATGTCATGCCATAATTCATCTGGTCTTCTATCATTTGTGTCTAATGTATTAAACCTGTTCTTGAGGTGGTCTCTGAACTTAGGTGGGATATACTCAAGGTCATACCTTTGCTCTCATACACTTGTTCTAATTTTCTTCAGTTTCAGTTTAAACTTACATATGAGCAGTTGATGGTCAGATCCACGATCAGCACGTGGTCTTGTTCTGACATTTGATGTTGAACTTTTCCATCATCTCTTTCCACAAATGTAGTCAATTTGGTTCAGTATATGTCTAAAACATTCTATAGAAACCAACACATGAAGAGGCAATAAGGAGAGCTGGAGGTGGGGAGGGCTGCCTTGTGTCCCTGGCCCTAAAATAAACAGCCTGAGGTGCTGTGAGAACTTTTCTGTGTCTCTACCATGTTCACAGTCCTGATGGCATTTTGCAGTCACATTTAAAGGGTGAAAGATGGGCAAAGGATTTAGGAAAACTTTAGTCTTAATAATATGCTTTTTTTAAAAAAAAATAAAGTTCACAAAGTCAATGTAAACTGCAAAAATGTCTTATCAATTTACCCTTGTGCTTTATTTTGATGAAACTGATTTTATTAACTCAGGGTATGGCATTTAGCATTTCTTAAACATAAATGAGGTAAAAATTAAATATTTTTTATCTACTTTTGGCCCATTTTAAGCTTCTTTTGCCAATAAAAATATTGTCAAGAATAAGAATAAATGTAAATACGCAGCAGAGACAGAC
Organism: Pedetes capensis; assembly: GCA_007922755.1. Classification (NCBI taxonomy): domain Eukaryota; kingdom Metazoa; phylum Chordata; class Mammalia; order Rodentia; family Pedetidae; genus Pedetes; species Pedetes capensis. Next base: position 11,970 of record VMDO01029120.1, read on the forward strand.
TAAATTTCAATATCATTAAACATCTCAATTATTTTCAAGTAGTAACTTTTTATGAACTTGGAGCTCATTAACCTTAAATCGCTGATCATTTCAATTCAGCTTTTTCCTTTCTAAAATAAATATAATTAAAATTTCAGAGTATTATTAAGAAAGTACAGTGCTGTTTTGAAAAATAATATTAATGTATCATTTGTAGGGGAATAATGCTAATTTCAACAGAGATTTGAATTACTGACTTAGAGTATTGACTAGTGGTTGGTGTTGGGGATACTAAAAATATTAAACTGCCAGGAACAATGACTCACACCTGTAATCCCAGTGACTCTGGCAGTGGACGCAGGAGGATCACAGGTTTGAGGCCAGAGGCAGCTTGCATAAGTTAGTGAGACTGTGTCTAAAGATAAAAAATTAAAAAATGGGCTGAGAGTGAACCCTAGTGGTAGAGCACTTGCAAAGTATGTATGAGGCCCTTGGTTCAATCCCCAGCTACTGCAAACAACAACAACAACAACAACAACAACAACAACCCAAAAAACCACACACACACACAAAACCAAGAGAGACATGAAAAGTTATTGAGTGTATTTTTCAGATTTAGAAACAGGTGTGGGAGAGGACAGACAAGCCTTTGCCCAGGCCTGTGCTGCTGCTTACTGGGAATGGGGTATGGATGAGGTTCTGGAATGTTGGTCTCCTAGTTCACCGTTAAATGCTCTTCCTGTAACACCGCTGGGCACCTGAAACTGAAACCCAAAGCAAATGAAGTCAAGAGACACTGTATTGAGCACACACTTTGTGCAATGTATCATGCCAAGTCTAGATAGGAGGACTGGACATGCCAAGAGGACACAGAAGTTTTCTTTTCTTTCTTTCCTTCTTTTCTTTTCTTTTCTTCTCTTTTCTGTTCTCTTTTCTTTCTTTCTTTTCTCTCCCTCCCTCCCTCTCTCTCTCTCTCTCTCTCTCTCTCTCTCTTTTCTTTCATCTCACTTTGTAGCTGAGGCTGGCCTGGGACTCATTATATAGCCCAGCCTGGCCTCAAACTTGTGGTGATCCTCCTGCCACAGCCTCCCTAGTGCTGGGATTACAGGTATGCAGCACCATGCCTAGCTCAGAAGTTTTCTTAAGGAAACTCTGGGGCTTCACCAGGAGACAAGCATGAAAACTTAAGAAATCAATACAAGTCTGAGTCCAGCTGGAACACTTCTATGAAGGAACAAAGCAGAGAGGCCTGCAATATCTTACTAGAACAAGAAGGGTGGGTGACACGTTCTTCATATTCTTTATTTTTAAAAACTGCACTCATGAGAGAATAGGGTAGTGGAGTGTCAGAGTTAAACTATCTGGTGAGAATGTGTAGGGGATCTATGCTTTGTTCTGAAGGAACAGGAGTTCCCTGTGTTTGACATCTGCCAGTCAAGGCAGGGGAAGGATCCTCTCCTGCAAAGGAAGGACTCAGAGCTGGGTGGGGGAAGGAATGTGGATGAACAGAGCCCTAGGTCTTCAGAAAACCTGCTTCAACACAGACAGGTAGGTGGATGAGGACTGATAGCGTGTACCACAGTGCACGATGAAAGTTATTTTCATTTAAATGTGTATTTCAACATGTGTTAAATTCACTCATCACAGTCATGGAAAAAACTCACTAAAATATCTCATTGCTTCCTGGTGACTTCTGCATGATTAATTAAATACAAATTGAACCTCTAGGTAACTGACCTGCAGTATAGAAGTATTTATTATATATAAGCCAATTGATTCTTTCGATAAAAACCATTAGACATAAGCTATAGAGTACTTGGCAAAGGTAATGAATTTGATTTTAAAAACATTCTGTTTGACATGAGCATTGTAAAGAATCTGTTGTTTGTCAAAGGTACTCCCTTGGATCAATAAATCTATATATCAATTTAGAGAAGATGACTAACTTAAAAACAATCTTAATCATAGGAGGGCATTGAAAAGTAATATTTGATTAAATAATTTAGAAACAAGTTAAATAGAAAAAGGAGTTCAAGATAATATCCATTTCTTGCCACTAGAAATGTTGTCTTTTAGGACCACATTCTTAAAACAGTCTGTGATCTTCTGAGAGGTAAGAAGATGCATGCTCTGTCCACTTATCAATAATTGAGCTCATGCTGATGTCTAAAATCACTGTTCACACAATGCCCTGGTGAAGGCTGAGGGGTAAAAGGTAGCAACACCTGCAAACAATCCTTTTTTCTGATTGGTTTTGCCCCCAGGTGAAATAGACTATATATACCCATATATCAACAGCTGATAGTGGATTTCTTAGCTCTGCTCTCTAGCTCTCTACTTTTTCTTGGGAATCATTTGGGGGTAATTAGTCACCGAGGGTTCAAGCTAATAGTTTTGTTATATCTTTAAGGATTGTCTAAAACATTTTTAAAGAAAGTCTTTGCACTCAAAAAGCTCATACATAGTAATTTAATATTTTAAAATCAGCTTTACTGAGGCATAATATATACACAATCAAGTATTCATTTTAGGTGCATGAGTCAGCGCATTTTGACCTATTTAAGTACCACCAGAATGAAGATACAGAAATTGCTGCTATCCCAGAAAATTTCCTCATTTATTGAATGCTGTTTCTTTGTGTGGTACCTTACTAGGTGATTCATTTGGATTATATCTTTTAATTTCATTAAATATGGAACAGGCTGTAATGGGTTGAATTATGCCCCATCCCAAATTCATATATTGAAGCCCTGTCCCCCAGTACCTCAGAATGTGACTGTATTTGGAGACAGAGCTTTCAAAGAGGTGATTAAATTAAAAACCTGGCTGTTAGAATGATCCCTAAGGCAATCTGACTGGTGTCCTTAGAAGAAGAGGAGATTTGACCGCAAAGAGACACCCAGAGGAAAGACCATGTGAGGATTTGGTGAGAAGGTGGCCATCTCCAAGCCAAGGAGAGGGGACACAGGAGACATCGACTAAGAAGACACCTTGATCTTGGACTTCTGGCCTCTAGAGCTAAGATGGTAAGTGTCTCTTGTTTAAGTCACCCAGCCTGTGGCATTTTTTCATGCAGCCCTAATAGACTAAGACACAGGCATGAGCTTTCCTTGTTAACAACAAAAACCAAAAAACAGGGCCTAGGAATGCTGCAGGATTTGCCCACAGTTGTCCATCCCTTTAGTGGTAGGGCAGAGCTGGATCTGGTTGTCTGCCTCTGTTCCCACACTTTGCCACTGCATATACCGCCAAGCACGGACGCATTCAGGTCTCCAGCACCAGGACTCCATATTGTAGCTGTGGCTCAAGCTGTTCTCACACCAGGCCCCATTTATCCTCCTGCCTCCAGTCACTCTCATAGGTTTTTAGGGACCGGCTGTGATCAGTGGTGGGTTATAGGTTCACTGAGGGCAGAGAGCTCCTCTTCTTAATCCCACTTTCTGCCTTGATAACAGGGGCAGACATCTGCATTCAGCTTTAAGTCAAGTCATGCTTGTTAAATACATGAAACAAAGTCACATAATTCTGTCCTGTTTTAGCTCTTTATATGTCTCTTTATATGAGCTCTTTATATGTCTCCTATATGTTTCCCTTTTCTCCATCGATATTGGGGGCATAATAGTTACTCATTCCATGTCTCTGTAGTTCTACAGTTCTACAAATGCTGAAGAAATAATCCTAAAGATGAGTGGGTCATCCCAAGCCTCACCTGGGATCAGAAAATAACAATCAGAGCCTGCATTCATTAAGCACTTACTACCCAGGAGGCTCTGCTAAGTAATTTAACCTGGCCCGTTAAGTGACCAAAGCAGGGCTCTAAAATCAGAAGGCCAAAGTTCAAATCCCACCTGTGCTTCTGACTAGCTGTGCTTCCTAAGATGAATTTTACTTCCTTTGTTCCTTCATCTGTGAAATGGGTCTAATACTTGTTGTTAGGTACCGTTGAGCCGGTATCTGATTCATAGTGACCCTATGTCCACCAGGCAAAACACTATTATTGTTAATGCTTCTCTGCTATTCATAGGGTTTTCAACAGCAGATTGTTTTTTGGGAGTGGGTTATTGGGTCCTTCTCCCAATCCTACATCACCTCCTATCCAAGGACTAACTAGGCCCAACCCTGCTTAGCTTCTGAGAGCTGATGCAATTGGACTCCACAGTGGTAAGGCTGCAGGCTCGGGACTAATGCTAGAACCTATATGATGGAGGCATTGTGAGAATGAAGTGATTTTAAATTATTAGATGAGTGCCAAGCACATAGAAGGCATGTTTTGTGCTTGGCTTCTTTTTATCTTTCAGTACTGGGGTTTGAACCAAGGGCTTCCTGCATGCTAGGCAAGAGCCCCATCAATGAGTTGGGTTCTTAAGATTTTTTAATTTTTTTAAAGCTTTGAGACAGGGTCTCACTAAGTTGTACAGGCGGCCTCTGGGCTTGAGCCTGTGATCCTCCTTCCTCAACCTCCTGCGTAGCTGGGAATAGGGGGATGCACTATGGTGTCCGGCTGTGTTTGGCTATTCTTAATCTTATTTGGTTTTTAAAAAATCACCATTTAAGACAATTTATTTCCTCTTTTTATTTTCTAAGATTAAAAAGAATGTGTTTTGAAACCCAAATGCATAATATCCTTCCACAGTTAAAGCTGGTCTACAAAAAATTTGAATCAGACAGCAGAATGATTTTCTCTTATGTCTGACACCATAATTTTTAATACATTTTAATATATTATATAACAAATTATTTAATATAATACTTTAATATCATAATAACCATTAAACACACACAATAATAATGTTACACTAATTGCAAAATTCTACCAGTAACAAAATTATTATACCTGGAAGCTTCATTCTCAGGTGAACATGGGGGTGAGGCGGCCTCAATGGCAAGCCAGTAGTTCAGGATCCACTGAGCTGACATGAATACCAGGCAAAGGAGTGTCACTAAATTTTTTTGTGAGTGATTACTAAAGATGAACATTTATGTAAGGAATAACCAGAAACCATTTGAATTCTCCATTTTAGAAAGACTATGCAAGATTTCTGGAAGAGTGGAAGCTACTTGAACATTAAAAGATGGAAGACCTGCAGGAAATTTTAGGTGGGCATTAATTTCTTAACAACACATACAACTATCTGTTCTCACAATGTCTGCAGCCATACCGCCCTGGTGTCCTATATTTCCTTGTTTGTTAAATGACCTTCAGGTGATGTTCTAATTGAAGTTCCTAAACTTTCTTACATATTAGGATTACCTGTAGTCCTCTTAAAAATCCTCATGACCAGGTCACATTTCATACTAATTAGTTGCAGCATCTAAGATGGGAGTCAGACATGAAGATTTTTCAAGGGATCCTTAGATTATTTTCTTGGGTAGCAAAGTGTGGGAACCATTGCCTGTGGCTGCCTGACTTGCCCTAACATGATGGTTTTAAAAAAGTTTAAGAAATGTTAGTTAAATGCACTTAGCAAGCCACTTGGTGGCAGTAAACTCCTTAGTAACCACAGTGTGAATTTGAACTGCTGGGCGGGCTTCTTCATTTCTACTCCTTTGTGGGAGTCTTTCTCTCCGTCTTTTAATTTTTTTGATCCTCAAAACATATTTATTATATATTAGAAAGGGTATATTTTTCTTCTTTTCAGACAGACTGAATTATGTGTAAAGATTAGACATTGTGTTCTCTTTTTGAAAAACTGAAATTTGAGCGTTAAGTAGTAAAATGTCTGAATTCAAGAATCTTTCTAGAGTGCCTATTTTCCTATGGCTCCCTCATTCAGTCTGAATAAACTCTAGGTACAGAGAGAAAAAAATTGGAACATATTCTGTGTAGCCCCTTATATGTTCAAAATGTCAAAGTAACTTGCAAAAATCATCTGTTGTTCTACAGAAATATCTTCTAATTTTTTCTAATAATAATAAAAAAAACCTGTTGCAGTATCTTCCTCATCTTTTATCTATTTAAGGGATGAGAGATGTAAGTAAAATGGAATTTAACAATATCTATGAGTAACTAGGGCTGGGATTTAGCTCAGTTGGTAGAGCGCTGAGCTGCAGTCTCTGAGGTTCCGAGTTCAATTCCCAGCACCACAAAAATGGGAGAAGGACCTGGCAATCCACTCCCAAGGCAATCCCGAAATAGCCATTGAAAACCCTATGATGGTCACTATGAGTTGGACATAGACTCAACGGCACTAACAACAACAACATGAGTAGCTAGGTGAAGTGTTATCTATAGCCATACCTCCCTGGCATCAGATCTTAGAAACTAAGCAGGATCGGGCCTGGTTAGTCCTTGGATGGGGACTGCCTGGGAACACCAGGTGCTGTAGGCTAGGAAGAAGGACCCAGCAGCCCACTCCTGAAATAATCTGCCACTGAAATCGTATGAATAGCACAGAAGCACTGACATAGTGCTGAGCATGGCATAATGTTGGGTAGTGTTTTGTCTGTTGTACATAGGGTCGCTATGAGTTGGACCCAACTGAATGGCACCTAACAACAACAGGTTAGGTGTTGGCATATTTGAACTGAGAAATTTGAGTTTCATCAATGACAAACCACAATAGCTTGATTATGTGGTAAGTGGATTTAGTGCTTATGAAAGTCCTGGTGATAGTGACCATCACAAGAGTTTTCCAAACACTCAATTCCAGTCCAGGGTTTGTCAACCACTGGCCAAAAAGCTTGAGCAGGCCACTTCAACTCCTCAAGTCATGATTCCTCATCTGAAGATGATTAGTCTGGGCAGAAAGATCCTGGGGTCTTTTTTCTTCTCTTTAAAAAGTTATATCAAGTGCTGAGTTTTCCAAGTGCATCCCTGGGAAATAAAGTGGAAATACAACATCTAGTGTAGGGGCTGTTCCTCATAATAGATGTCATATAAATGCCATAAGAACTTACTGGAGGATATAAATTCATTTTATGTGTGAGTGATGAAAGAAATGTTATTCAGTTCAAAAATCAGAGAAGGAATCAGATTTCTTGCCCTTGCTGGTTAATCAATCTGCATTATCAACTTTGGGTCCTTGCAGCAACCCGCAAGGCAGCCTGGGAGCTCATTTTGCATGGTGTGATTAGAAACCTTTCTACCTAGTTTATGGTGATTTTAATGCAGGTGTTTCACTTTTCTCTGCTGAAGATAGAGGAAGAACATTAGTCAAACATTCCGCCTCTGCATAAAGAAGGGCAGAAACGGAGATGACTTATGTAGGAGGCCTTACACCAGGGTTAGTAGTGAGTTTAGTCTCAAGCCTCTCTTCATTTGCTGCTTTGAAATTGCTTATATTTTAACAGCACTTGGAAGCAACTGCTCCTGAGCTCCTGAGGCAGTTGCTTGCCACCCATGGGTGTGCTATATGCTGTTGCGTGGGCAGACCCAGTGTTGTGTTAGCAGTGACAGGGCCTGGGCAAGGTGGGGAGTTAGTCCTGAGCCTAGATCATTTCAAAATATATGCAAATATGTATGCCAAACCATTCTATAATTTGATGGAAAGCATTAAAAATAATGCTTCTGCATGTGAACAGAAAACATAACTACAGTTATCCTCAGTGGTTGCTATAAACTGTGTTCCCTTCAAATTTATATATTAGATCCAAACCCCTAAAATGATGGTTTTAGGAGGTGAATCCTTTAGGAACTGATTAGGTCATGAAGATCGAGCCCATGAATTAAACTAGTGCCTTCTAAAAAGTGGTCCAAAGGTGCCTCTTCCATCCTGAAGGTCACAGCAAGCAGGTGTCACCTACCAGCCAGAAAGTGGGCCCTCACCAGACATAGTCTGCCTTGATTTTGAACTCCCCAGTCTCCACAATGGTGAAAAGTAAAGTTCTGTTGTTCACAATTTACCTAGTTTATGGTATCTTTTTTTTCAGTAATTTTTAGTGGACGACTTAATAGATCTCATTAAGATATTTCCACACATGGATTTCATTACACATTGCTCATGTTCACCTCCCTATTTACCCTCACATTACCTCCCATCTCCCCACCAATGGTCCACCTTCTACTTGCATGTCTTATTTGTGTATATATACCTATCTAAATATATACATCCTGATTTTGCCTTAAGGGCAAAATATGTGAGATTTCCTTTCCCTTCTCCCATTACCCTTTCTTCTTGCTCACTCCTCCTTTTATTTAGTCCATTATCTCTCCCTACATGGCCACTTCTTTCATGATCTATATGTTTCAATACTGAATATATATTAAAGTCTAATATCCACATATCAGAGAAAACATGTAGAGTTTGTATTTCTGGGCCTGGTTTATTTCACTTAAAATGATAATCTATAGTTTCATCCTTTTTCCAGCAAATGCCATAATTTTGTCCTTTATGGCTGAATAACACTCCATAGTGTATACATACCACAATTTTCATATCCGCTCCTCTGTTTGTGAATACCTAGGTTGAGTCCATATCTTGGCTGTTGTGAATAATGCCACAGTAAACATGGACAAGCAGGTGTCTCTGTGGTTTATTGACTTATATTCATTCCTTAGGATATATACTGAGGAGTGGTATAGTTGGATCATATTGTAGTTCTATTTTTAGGTTTTTGAGGGAGCTCCATACTGATTTCCGTAGTGGCTTCATCAATCTACATTCCCACCAGCAGCATATAAGGGTTCCTACCTCCTTACAACTTTGCCAGCATTTATTTGTTTTGTTGATGGTAGCCATTCTGACTGGGGTGAGATGATATCATAATGTAGTTTTGGTTTGCTTTTCCCTGATAGCTAAGGATGTTGAATATTTTTCCATATGATTGTTAGCCATTTGTCTTTCTTCTTTTGAGAAGTCTCTGTTCAGTTCTTTTGCCCATTTTTTGATTGGATACTTTGCTTTTTTTGGTGTTTAATTTTTTGAGCTCTTTATATATTCTACATATTAATCATTTGTCTGATGTACAACTGGCAAAGATTTTTTCCCATTCTGTGGGCTGTCTCTTCACTCTGATAAGTGTGTCATTTGCTATGCAAAAGCTTTTTAATTTAATGCAATCCCATGTGTCAATTCTTGCTATTGTTTCCTGTGCTTTTGGGGTCCTATTCAGAAAGTCCTTGCTTATGTCTATGTCTTAAAGTGTTTTCCTGATGTTCTCGAGCAGTTTCAAAGTTTCAGATTTTACGTTAAGGTCTTTGATCCATTTTGAATTGATTTTTATACAAGGTGTGAGAGAGGGATGTAGTTTCATTCTTCTAGCTCCATTTATTGAAGAGAGTGTCTTTTCTCCAACTTATATTTTTGGCACTTTTGTCAAGTATCAGGTGGCTGTAGTTGCATGGGTTTATTTTTGGGTCCTTTATTCTGTTCCATTGGTCTACATGTCTGTTTTTGTGCCAGTATCATGCAGGCTTTGTAGTATAATTTGAAGTTAGGAATTGTGATGTTCCCTGCATTGTTCCTTCTGCTCAGGATTGCTTTAGCAGTTTGGGTCTTTTGTGTTTCCACATGAATTTTAGGATTGTTTTCTCTATTTCTGTGAAGAATGTCATTGGGATTTTGATGGGAATTGCATTAAATCTATATATTGCTCTTGGTGGTATAGCCATTTTCACAATATTAATTCTTCCAGTCCATGAGCATGGGAGATTTTTCCACCGTCTACTGTCTTCTTCAGTCTCTTTCTTTCCTGTTTTAAAGTTTCCACCATAGAGGTCTTTCACCTCCTTGATTAGGTTTATTCCCAGATATTTTATTTGTTTTGAAGCTACTGTGAATGGGGTTGTTTTCCTGGTTTCTTTACCCACCTGGTCATTAATGGTACACAGAAAAGCTACGGATTTGTGTATGTTGATTTTGTATCCTGCTACTTTACTGAAAGTGTTTATCAGCTCTAAGAGTCTTCTTGTGGGGTCTTTAGGGTCTTTTAAGTATAGAATCATATCATCTGCAAATAGGGATAATTTGACTTCTTCCTTTCCTATTTGGATCCCTTTTATTTCTTTCTTTTGTCTGATTGCTGTGACTAATAGTTCAATTAGTACATTGAATTGTAGTGGAGACAGTGCATACCCTTGTCTTGTTCCTGCCTTTAGGGGAAATGCTTTCAGTTTTTCCTGATTTAGTATGATGTTGGTTATAAATTTTTTTTATATATTGTCTTTATTATTTTGAAATGTGTTCCTTTAATTCCCAGTTCCTTCAAGGCTTTTATCATGAAAGGATGTTTAACTTTGTTGAAGGCCTTTTCTGCATCTATTGATAGGATCATGTGATTTCTATTTCTGAGTCTATTTATATATTTATATGCTATATTATATTTATTATCTTGCATATGTTGAACCAGCCTTATATCACTGGAATGAAACCCATATGATTACAGTATATGATCTTTTTAATATGTTGTTGAAGTCAATTTGCAAATATTAAGGAATTTTGCATCTAGGTCCAGCTAGGAAATTGGTCCATAGTTTTCCTTTTTTGATGTATCCTTATCTGGTTTTGGTATCAGGATAATACTGACTTCATAGAATGAGTATGGTAGTATTCCTTCCATTTGTATTTTATGGGATCATTTAGGAGCATTGGTGTTAATTCTTTTTTAATGGTCTTGTAGAATTCAGCAATGAGTCCATCTAGTCGTGGGCTTTACTTTCCTGGGAGACTCTTTTTTTTATTAGAAATTTTTAATGTACATCATAATGTGATTCATTTTGACATGCTTTTCATTGTGACAATTTTCATATATGCAATTTGATAAGCATTATTCATACAGGTTACCCCTTACCCTCCTCTATGTTTCCCCCCTCCTCCCCTTCCCATCTAAGTTTCCCATCCAAGTCTTCTCTATCTTTTACTATATAGTATTTTTCTATATGTCCTTGGGTTCCATTTCTGTTTAAGATAGAAACTTTTCCTGTAGTGGTCTTTGTTTCTATCTTGTTAGAACAATTACATACGATTTCTAGTCCATTTATATTGACCTCATTCTTATCTTCCCTCCCCCCCTTTTAATGTGATCTGACCTTTGAGTAGGATTTTTCCTTCTTGTAATTTTGAGTCAGCTCTCTCATATGAGTGAGAACATGTGTTGTTTCTCTTTCTGAGCTTGTGTTCGTTCACTTAAAATAATTTTCTCTAATTCCATCCATTTTGCT